>OX463845.1:9150541-9226590 GCA_949825065.1 Odontocerum albicorne
ATATATATATATATTTTTTTTTTTTTTTTTTGTATATTTATTTTCCGATACATTATCTTTTACAGATAAATGACAATGACGAGTTAGTACAAATACTTTAAATTATTGACGAAAATACAAAACTTTATCTTAAATACGTCGATATAAAAAAAACAGTAATAATAATAACAAAGGAATTATAATCATTGTTAAAAATTATTTAATGTTTGTAGTAGACATGCCTAAATGTGAGACATATTTTATAGCGGTTAAAAAATTAGATTTGTTATTAGATGAGTACCGTTTACATAGAACAAGAAGAATTGGGTTTTTCTATAATTTTTTAATATATTTTAAAATGTAACAAACACATGGGCTCACTTGTAGCACGAGATGCAATGACAGTATGCATGACGACGTGTATACACGTTGCAGAAGTAAAATACGAGTGCCTAGGTAGAATGAAAAGAAAATGTGTTATCTTTACGTACCCCAATATTTTCATGGAATGATGACATGTTTTAATGTAAATGTTAACAAAAAGAACCTACTACGTAAAAGATAATTCAAACTAATTTTGTTAACGAGATTATAATGCGGTTGGTATTTTGTATGTGATAACATGGGATTTGTAAGGGTGTATTTGATAATATGGGACTCGTAAGGGTGCAGAGAGTGAAAGATTCAGGTGAATATTTTAGTATTCAGGAAAGAGATATGAAACGTGTAATTAAGGAATGAAGCTACTCTGTCGCAGACCTTTCCGAATGAAGTGGTAAGTAAAATGGTGGATTTATTAATTTATAATGTACTTTTACTCTTCAGTTGGTCAATATTTTAATTTCACATGATATATTGCGGATAGTGAATATTAAAAAAATGTTTTATATTAATCAGAATAATCACTAAAGGGTATATTTATTTATTACTAATTTTAAATTACTACAAACTTTACAAAACAAACAGATTTCGATTGAAAAAATAAAACCAAAATCGGAATAAAAATAGGACCAAACAAATCTTAAAACTTATCCCGTAACATAAAAATTAAAATAAACAACAAAATTGAAAGAACAATACAAAGAAAAAAACATTTATACACAAAACGAAAAATAAATTAACATTTAGATATAAACATTTACACACATCCATACATACCAATACGCAATTTCCCTGTCGGAGCAAGCAAAGAGGACAGAGCGCCAGACTTCCCTATCTCGACAAACATCCTTAGCCTCATCCACATTGGAACACATTCTCAGACATCGTTTCTTTCTTTCAAAATATATTTCACTTGATCCAACCACACTTTTCTTGGTTTTTGTCTTGCACGCCTTTAGAATAGTTAGAAGATGATCTCTGTGGCCTATTTGGTAAGACGCAAGTGTTCTAGCCCGGGGGTTACGGATTCAATTCCCATTGGCAACTTGTTTGAAAAAGGGGCTCCATTCTAGTTTTTACTAAGGAGTCCCTTGATTTTTTTTCTGGTTGTTTGCAAAATAAAGCAACTAAGTAATACGCTTGTCAGGTTGTACCATTATATAAACAACAATGTGTTATACAACACAATATAGTATGATGATGTAAAAATTGAAATGTATACGATAAGTTAAAATGAAAATTCTTTACTGTAAAACCTTTATCAGATGCTTAACACACTGAAAGAAAACTGATATTAAAAAATACATAGACGGAACAAAAAAAAATGAGAACGTTTTATTAAGATTTATGAACTTAAATATGAAATCTACCCTTAAATATTTTATATCAGACTCGTGTCAGACTTAGTTTCATTTTTCGAATCACTATATTAACAGCTTGGCTCAAATGTACAATATAATCCCTACTATTTATTACACGCACTGAATCTTTTACCATATCGCTTAATATCAGTTTTCAATATAAAACCTTACTTTTAATACCTTAGCAGGAACTTTTGATACCAGCATTCATTGTGACGTATTTTAATCTAGGAGAGCTCTTCGTCTATTCACATGCTGGTCCAGTTTCAGATGTTCTTTAGCTAGGAAAACTACCAACTAAAACTTTATGCCCATTATCTCTTAACACGTACTCGTACTTCAAAAATACTTGAATTCGTTTGACGATGAATAAAAGTTCTTTACAATTTGTTCCCGCTCTACTCAGAACTTCTACTTGATATCACATTACGTCCAGGGTATCCGCTGCATTTCCTGGAAACCTAAATCTCAAAGGCCTGAAGTACATTGGCCGTAAGCGTCCACGTTTCTCGAACAAAGAAAAATATGGACCATACCAGTCACGATAAAAAATACATCGTATCCCACAAGTTTTAATTTTACATGACACGAAAAAACTTCGTATGTCATCAGTTACAAATGCGATATATGATATTACAATACGCTGAAAAATTAAATACGGTATATTTAATATGTAACTAGACGATTTCCATGATCTAGTTGGTAGGATGCTTGTCTTCCAGCTCGGAAGTTGCGGGTTCGATTTCTGAAACCAGTTTTTTTTTAAATATTCCAGTCTGCTTTTCACTTAAACATTTTTCTGGTTGGTTAGAAGATATTATCACATAACAATAAGCCCGCCAAGTTGTACAGTATACAACAAAAGTGTACTACAATGCTTTCACTTTCTGTTTTTTTATGATTTTATTGAATTATGTATTTTCTCGTTACGAAACGACTTCAGTATTCAATAGGCTAATTAGTATTTAAGTTGTGACGTTTTGTTTTTTTTTTAATGACTATATACTCAAATGTAGATTTTACCAGTCACTGAACTATGTTGAGTTGATCAACATAGTTCACTGACCCGGAGGTTGCAGGTTCAAACCCTGATTTAAAAAAAAAGGATTCAGTCTGGTTTTCACTTAAGACCCCTTTAACTCTTGTTGGTTGGAAGAGATTGCCATATGGCAATACGTTCACCAGGTTGTACTGTATACGATGAAAGTGTAATACAGTATGGTTGAAATTATTATCTCAGCGAAATGAACTCATAAAAAAGCACAAGAAATTCAATTTATCAGGTAAATTTATTGTTCTGAATCGATCAAATAGGGCTGAGTATAAATGATGACCGAGTTGTTTTTTACCTTTTCTAGCCCCGTAGTGATCAAATGACCTACCTCTGTAAGTGTAAAAGATATGTCCAAATTTATGGTTTTATAATATTATACATAACCCCTACCCATATTCACTACACTCTACATTAAGTCCAAATTGTGGTAGTAGAACTCTCGAATGTGGAAGATCTACAATGGTTTGTTTTTAGTTTGTCTCCACTTGGTATAGATCATTCAGCCAGAAGACTCATTTTGCAATCGTGTGAGTAACACTCTCTGTATTACACAGCTTATGCAAAGGTATCGGTTTTAGAATGCCACACGATTGGTTCGGGCAGAGCACACGTTTGTATTATTGTTAAAATACTCGGTGATTAGAAAGACACTACCATGTCGAAATTGGGAATGCGATTTTTGTTTACTGTAATGTATACTTAAATTTTTTTCGAAAGCTTAGAATGTACTTTGTTATATCTTAAAATTTCCTTGAATTTAGTATCACCCCATCCATTATTATTTTAAAACTTTATTATTTGGCATTGTAATTATGATACATTAACATGTTAAATAATCTTACATTCATTTTATTTTTATGACGAACAGTTTTACTTTATAATTCTTGTACAGTACCCGGCGGTAAGTAATACACACCGAGCTTAAGAAAGAGACTGTCGGCCACAATCGGCTTTGTAGAGCGTCGTCTCTGTCGCACGATTGACTGACAAATCGCGACGGAACACGTATATGAATGACAGAGACGACGCTCTACAAAGTCGAAGCTAGCCGATTATAGCCGACAGTCTCTTTCTTAAGCCCGATGTGTATTACTTACTGCCGGTTACTGTACTTATATTTATTTTTAATCTTGAAAAATTCCATTATTGTTATTTAATGTTTCCTAGAATCTGCCATGCCCAAACAATTAATTTGTTAAATAAACTTACTTTTATTTTATTTTTATGAGTATTACAATTTAATCTGACAGCATTTTTATGATTATTACAATTTAATCTGACAGCATTTTTAATTTACAAAAGTGTGTGTTCATTTCAATATTTGAATATAAAATATTATTTAATATATTTTTTCCTTTTTAGCTTCATTAAAAAAGTAAAGTGACAAGTTTTTGTAAACGAACTGTTACTCAGACTATTGCAAAATGAGTCTTCTGGCTGAATGATTGATAAGTAATAATATCTAATTTTTCTAAACATTCATATATGCGGTAAAGTTCTCAAATTAATGACCGCAGTCACGGCCTTTCCTAAATTTTTCCCTCTACTTTTTGTTTTAATACCATCGGTTTTCTTGCATAAGTTAGTTACATATTCTACATTAATTATCCTACCTTTAACAATCAACTTTTTTTTACATGCCTTTAAAAGTGGGTTTGAATCTCGAATAAGAGCGCCCTTGAGGAGAGTTGGCTCTCTCAACGGTACTAAATAATTTGTCTTTTTATATTTATTATTTTATTAGAAAAACAGTGTAAACACGAGTTGGCTCAGTAAACCAATAACAGAAAATGTAAATATATCCGATCCGAGTAACTCTTGAAGTTCTTAGTATTGACTAAGTGTCTTTGAGGCTCAATCACTTTGAAATCGTTCCACTTTTCCACTTCACAGTACTTTCCGATGTAAACAAATTCTTTGACATTTTGATTTATGCGTCTACATGAGTTCCACTCAGGTATTGGAGTTGTTTCAGTGAATTGGCGTTTTTAGGTTTTCACCGTAAAACCATTTTTCAAAAGGAAAACCTCACGAAAAATGTATTCGTGTTTGCTTTTCAAATAATTTAATTATTGGGTTTTAAAAAAAAAAATCTAATTTAACATCATAATTTATGTACATTTCATCAGACAACTTCTTTAAAAGGGTAAATTTTTTTTAATTGAAATAAATTTAAATTATCTCGTATTTATCCAATTTATGTTTTTCTAGCTATAAAGCGACAGTATAAAAATATGGTCATATTTATTGATTTCTAACTAAGTGACTGGGGAAAAATAACAGGTGACCACATTTTCTTTAGAATTGAAATTCATCTAATCTTCGGGTTAAATCTGTGCACATAACTCACAGTTAAATCTGTGCACGGTTTTGTACCTTTTGAAAACATTTATTTTTGTTACAATCACAATAAACTTGTCGATGAAATTTTGACTAGACTGGAATAATTTTTTTTAATTCGTTTTTACATAATAGTTTTTAACACTAAAGTAAACACATATGAAAAACCATAAGACGTCCCGTACTCCAGAATCTTGGACCTAGGACTTCCCCATCCCTACGCTCAACTCATATATATTTATCCTTTTAAAATTTTAAGCTTTCAATATTAGTGGATCCAAATCTCAAGTAAAAGCATACTTAAGTGGTATCTGCTTTCTTAATGGTGCTATAGCGACAGTGATTTTTTGAAAAAAAAAATTAAGAAATATTAATGCATACAACCCCTGTAACCTGGATGATAAAACAACTGCCTCCCGATTCCGGTGAGTACGATTACGATCCACGTTGGTACCCAGTTTCAATACAAAGGTTTCCAGTCTAATTTTCACTTAAGGCCTCTTTAACAGCTTTATGGTTCGTTTGAAGAGATTGCTATATGGCGATAAATCCATCAAGTTGAAATATTAATAATAATAAATAAAGAAATATACGTTTATTGATAATGACAGAGTATGTGTTTATTTATATACATATTTCTTGATATTACATATTTCAAGACAATGCCGAAGAAAATACATTTTAGAGAGAAGCTATCAAAAGGTCTGGGCCCATCTCATAACGTCCCGTCAGTCGAGATACACTCCCACCAATAGAGGACGACATCGTCGCGAATATATCAAATGTTTATCAGCCCACAACCTTTAATGAAAGTATAATAAAACGCATACATTCAAATAAAGAAAAAAATATTCTGATTTCCAATAATACTTTCAGCATCATATCCTAGTGGTTATAATGCTTGTTTGGCATACAAGCGTCGTAGTTTCGATTTTCGAATGTTTTTACGTGAAGGTATTTTTTATTTAAATTCATTGTGGTCCTGTCACTTAGTTTGACTTACTTATTTTATTGATTAAAAAAATTGCCATGGAAATTAATGAATATATAACAACATGTTATAATGTTTTTTCTATTTTCTTACCCTTATATATTGCGCGGATCGCTTGTTTCTAAAATTCACTTTTTATTTATTTGTTTTCCTCGACTTATTTACTTTTAAAACAATTTTTTATTTATTAAATACTTAAGAGTAATATAGTTTAACGTAACGTGTTCAAGCATGTATTATAAAAATCACGAAATCTAGGGAAAACTGAAAACAAGTTTTCCTTCATGAAAATGTTTTACATTTTAAATATTTATAAGTTTTTTACTCAAAACTTCAGCCTTCTACGGATTCACTAATTCTTCGAACACATCGTTCGCTCCAAAAAAGACGGATAACAAAGTTTAGTGGTTTCTGGAGGCGTGGAATTATTAATAATTTATATATTTATGGTCGATTTTCAATTTATATATTTATGGTCGATCATTGAAATTTAAAAAAAAATGCTTAAAAAATTTAGTATAAACTCACAAATGCTATATGTCATAATAAAAATATAAACATCAAAACACTGACAAAATAAATTATTATAATTAAGAGTAAAACATAATGGGCCACTTGGAAAAAAATTTAATGCACAAAATTTATATTTTCACTTCAACGAACATTTTCAAATACCTTTAAATATAAATTTCGTCCTTCTTTACAGATTAAAAATACAATAACTGGAATATGAAAAATAAAACGGAGCAAAAGAGGAAGATCTCCGATGCACTGAACCGACCAAGTTAAAAATCCTTACCTCTGCTCTCTGAAGTGCTGAGTGTAGAGATGAGCGAAGAGGTATCGTAAAGAGATGTCATGGGAATGACAATGCAATAGGCTTCAGTGCGGAAGGTTGTCGGTTCGATTCGCCGCGCTTCGAAACTCCTTTCGAATGACTCAAACATTTTTTTCGCAAAGTATTCAGATGTAAAACAATACCTTTGACTTCGATTATATGCATACGAAAAAAGGTTTAAACAAACAATTTATATCCCCTATTTTAAACAGGATAATTGTATGTGTCGTTTGAATAGGCGAGTATTCATGTTTAGGTGTATGGAGGCGAAAAAGCGAAAAATATATGCCAGACTTGTTATTTCACCTAACCCAATAGAAGCATATTTAAACATCGTAAGAAGATTTTTGAATACGACTCAAAAATGTCAACTGTGATTTGTAAATCAAGAAGCATTTTAATAAATATTTAAAGGATAGGAGAGCATTTGGATACTATAATAAAAATATAACATAACAAAAGATTTAATATAATCAATAATATTATCTGAAATATTAGCTGGATCTTTCTAGTAAAGAATGGCACTAACGGTCATTAGTGACCGTTGCCACTTTATTATTTGGTCATCAATCTCACAAAATCACTAATTATATAAAGATAATTCCCGTGTGGCCTGTCGAAACTAGTCGAGCCTTAAAAGACTAACATACGATGAAACCATAAACTTTCAATTATAATGTTCTACACTTTATAAAATTTTTTTTTTTAATATATCCGGATAAAATTTTAATGTATCATAAATGTTGTATTTAAAAATAAACTTGAAAATGAAATTATCCCAATTTGTAACAAATAATATTATATGGCTGTGTGAATTACGCGATGCTTTGAAAACTCTTTCACAAAATATCAGCTCATGCGTGAAAGCTTTCAAACGAATTAATTAATAGTTTATTTCGCAATTTTAATATCCTTTATAAATGAGCTCATTCACAGTCATGAGATAAATAAGCTTAAAGCTTTGATTAATGTTTATAATATTTCTCATGCAATATCTAGTGCATAGTGCAATTATTATTGTGTCATTCTGATGGAAAAACGTTGGTGAGATAAACGCAATATAATCCAAGCTTTTATAATGTAAAGACCGGGAGCTTCACAAAGTCACGAGCATGCAAAAAAGTAGTGACGCCAATTGGCGACGTTGTGCAATCCTCACTTTATGCATCAATTTTGACCATCAAACACATATTCATTTTTTTTCCACTAAAATGGTGTTTCTACATAATTCAAACCACTCATTATCTGTACCGTGCAAAGTAATTCGGAGTTCATGTCATGGTTTTCATTTTGAGTACCAAATACTAGTAAACTCGGAAATACCTTATACCCTATGCTATAAAAACATTTTTGAAACGCCATAAAAATCTCTAGTTTTAACAGTCATAAATTTATAACATAACTCATGTTATTCAATTTCAATTTTTTTAAATTGAAATAGTTAACTACAATTGAATACATTAGATTTATAAACAATAATTCGTTTAGTAGAATTGCACCAGTTTTTGTTCAGTCTGACCCCACCAACATCCACGCTGTTATGAGGGACATAATAAGTCCCCATCTAGCGCAATCTACACTAGAAATTCGAAATGTTCTTTGTTTTTTTTTAGCGCAACGTCACGAAGGGATGAAGAAGGAACTGCCCAAGGAAATCCTTTTTCCGGCGGTGATACAACTGAGTGTAAAAAGAACAGTAGCGACGATGGGCTTAAGACCCGACATTACGGGAGAAGGACAGTGAGAATACGAACACCAATCTTGTATATTTTAATTTGAAAATAATTGTAGTTTACAGTGATGAAATGGTGGCACTTCCTTGAATGGACTCTCTACGTGCGCCGCGCACACTTCAAACTGCACTTATTCAAATAAATATAGGTCTATTGGTAGCAACATAGTATATACGTATGTATCCAGTAATTATACATATATTTAAAAGCAATAAAACTCTGAGCTCATCTCGTAACACCCCTCCCCCCTCGAGATACAACCTCACCAAAAAAGGACGAGCTGTCATCAAACGTTTTTAGCCCTCAGCCTTGTGCAAGTAAATTATATCGCATTTTCTCCCCGTTTGAGCAATATCATCAGGCATTTTCATACAAAACTAATAAAGTTTCCGATCTTTACAAATATATTAGTTGATATAATGAACAGGATACTGTTGACGCAGGCTTTGCAATATGGCGTTATGTCATTACGCTACAGATGACTCGAATGGCTTGGAACAGGCTGTGCAATACTCAAGAGGACAATGGAACGATACGAGTTTCAAAACTAGCAGAGGATTACATTGTTCATATATACTAGACATTTAATATGAAATATCTCTTCCTTTTTATATACCTACTCTTAATAATTCTCTCTGTTAATTGAATAGCAGAGATAAACTTTTATATTTTGTTTGAATTCTGTTAGATTTTGTATTGTTTACGACAGCTTTGAACGATTACATTGTTGAATAAGCACAACATTTTCTAGAGATTTTTAGTCACGATATAATTTTTTTCTGATTTTTTTGTATAGATAATAATATTAAGGAAGTAATATTTTTCAGGATAATGCATTAATTTAGCGTTGGAAGATGGGAATAATCTTGTCAATAACAGATAACTCTGAAGAGAGAGAACTCAACATGCCAATATCGTGTAGTGAAATGGATCTGGGAGATAGATGAAGCAATTATTGAATAAATAGCAAATTTGAATGTACAAATTTATAAAACTAAACTCAAAAATCTGTTCCTAATTGTAGCGATGAAGGCTGTCGAAGATATCAGTGCAAGTGTACCAAAAATCGCCAAAAAATACTAACAAACACATGATTTTCAATCCCATCTTTTCCAATGAACAAGTTATGTTAACTACCGATTTTTGTTCTTATTTTGCATTTTTGTGACCTACTGTAGATGCGTTGATAGAATATTTGGATCAGTGAGGATAGGACCACACATTCATATACGCACTAATGAGGAGCAATAGTAAATCTTCCGGTAGCACAAACATAATGACGAATTCAAGAAGACTGACATTATTTGGGCTCATAGTAAAGAACAAACGGGTCCAAGCTGATCTTTGACAGAGTTTCAGATATAGCAAGGCTTCTAGGTGTTTGGATTGACGAGCTTCATCTGAATTTTCATGACTATACGGTCTGTACTCCAAATAGGGAACCAGAAGACACGTCGGCAGTAAATATTGATTAACTCATATATTAACACAAGACCCATTGTAAATTTAAATGGCCAATCTTGACTTGTATTTGTTTTTTAAAGAATGTTTTTATTTCATGCAAATAACAATTCCTTTTTATTTTCAGCGAATAACAGATAAAAACTAATTTAGTTAAGGCACTAAGCAGCTTGCCTAGTACGTGTGTTAAAGATAATCCAGCAATATTAGTTAACTTTATTATTTTGGTTTGTTAATCTAATTTGTTTTCATTGCTTAGTAGCGCTAATTAAAATTTCTTAGATCCTAATTAAGTCAGCCTAGTAAAATAACATATAATAGTTATAATATTTTACAAAATATAAACAAACATTCATGTTAATGCTTGCTTATTTATTAAATAATATAATAATAGTTTCATAAGGATGAACTGTGCAGTGAAAATCTAACACTAAATGTTTTATGATAAATATAAACAAATCACAAATTTTCAATTTTAAGAGATAACTTCTTATCAAGATTTATCGATAGTTCAAATATGTGATAAAGTACCCAGTTAGAAAAAAACATTATTATCACAAACAAGAGGATTTCATTTCTTATGAATAAATTCACTGATTTATTTAGTACAATATACGGACTTTTATCGACCATTAAAAATAGTTACTGTAATAAATTTCAAATTACTTCAAAATACAAAATCAAAGTGTCACTAAAAGTGTTAGCATTAACATAAATCAAACACGAAAAAAATCGTTAAAAAGTACGTACAAACATACTACCTAACATAAATATAAAACAAATTTGTGACAGGCCAGGACTCAGGTGGTTCAAAGTTGTAACATACAAAAGTTATCTGAATGGAATAAAATAAAGTCAAAAATTTACATCTGTCTCATTCATTTACCCAATACACATAAAAACACATGTCGTGACGCCGAATTTACCCAATACCCATAAAAATATATGCCGTGACGCCGGATTTATGGTTAAAATAAACAAAAACGCTCCCTGAAAAAACTTAAAAGGCATTAAAACTCTCTCCAAATACGTGATAGACTACAGCATACTAACTACCCAATGGATATAATCTGGGAACGGGAGAATTTGGGTGAAAGTTAATTCAAGAACTTTTACATCGGAATATTGGTATATGCTCTCTCATGGCGAGATCAAATAAATTGGGTAAGCCAAAGGATCTTCTTCAGCCTTCATTCCCTTAAAGTGTTGCAAAGATTGCAAAAAGTTGCAAAATCTGCTCTTTCCGATTTCGGACTATGCGGACGTCTGCTATTGGGATATTATCCTAGCTGGACAAATTACAGCGTCTTCACAATGTATATCTAAGATTTATTTTTAACCCAAGAAAGTACGATCATACCAGAAGGTACTGAACTGGTCGAAGTGAGAAATAGACGCCAAATTCACATACCATCTATTGTATAATATCCCTAAGTGTCCTGCTACCACCTCTTATCTCCGCGAAAATTTTCAGCGTCTTTCCGATCATGGACTTGCGTTACGCTCTAACAGAGATTGTTTATTGACCTTCCCAGTTCATTGCTCTTCTTTTATCCGTCGTCCTTTAATACCCATGCAGCAAGACTCTGGAACCAGTTACAAACCAATGTTAGACTCTTTTCGTCCTTGACATGCTTTAAGAAACGACTAAAAAAATCTTAATTTGTAATCAGTACTACGAGTATAACGTGTTTAATTCTTGATTTTTTTTCTCTCCAGCATCCTTTCTTTTTCCTTTGACTGATGATATCTCACTTTTACTTTAACATATACATAAATACATATTACTTTAATATGTACATAAATGGTATACCACATGTCCATAAATTTGATAAATATGAAAAATCTTTTGATTTTTTTGCGACCATGTAACTTGCTTTATTTACTTTTGTCTGGTCGGTTGGAAGAGATTGCCGCCTGGCAATAAACCCGCCAGAATTAATTTACAATGCAGTGTTAAATAAATAAGTAATATCCAGCAATACCTTACTTTTCATAGGAGTTTGGAAGTTAATCGATTCCAATAACTTGGGATAGCGTTTTATTTCGTTTGCTATTTTGAAAATCAGAATTAAATCAGGTATTACTCTACAATAAGGAAGTCTTATTTAAATAAATTACGATACTTAAAAAATGTGCTGACATCATCATTTCTTAGACTGAACTTGTTGATGTGACGTTCAAGTGAACTGTGAAATGATTCTAAATATTGGAGTTATATTCAAGTTTACTCCTTACAAGAGTACAACAGTGAGTTCTGGTTGCATATCATCCCTTGAGCGTCTTATTATGTCTAACTTCTTTAAGTATCCCATTATGAAGCCCAAATTCTGAAATAATTAACAGTAATATTTTCAACGTGGGTTGAAAAAGGCAAGACACAGTTGAAAAAAATAGATCTCACATAGCGCAAACATTATCCCACTTATAAAAATGTATGTATACTTGTTTTCTGATACCTTTTTTATTACTAAGCCGCAATTCTTTCACCAAAAACTACAAGTATATTTATTTAGACTCGTTTGATTTCATAATAGTTATTTACACTTTTAACCCCGCTTTATATTATCCGCAAAGATTTGTTTAAATCCTTGAAAATATGCAAATACATCGTCAATGAATAATACTGATCCCGAATAGGACCCTTGTGGTACACCACTCGTCGGAGTGAAACCCCCAAAAATCACTTCACCAATATCATCACAGCAAGGTTCCTTTCAGAAAAATAAAACTCACCATCTGAGAAGGTTTTCTTTATCGATTCCTAGTTGGGATAACTTGGAGATCAGTTTCGTTAACTTTATCGAAGCATTTGCTGAAGTTCGAATATAAAACACCCTCCTGGATGCCAGCATTCAATATAGTTAGAATATAACAGTCAATAAGGGAATGTTTATCTCATTGGTTAGAAGCCATGGAGATTAAAAACAATGAACTGCTAGAAATTAACCAAAATCTCATGCATTATGAGACTCGCGAAGATAACATACATCATAGTTGAGAGCAAACAGATTGGACAATAGTCCGTTATGCTTTCCTTATCCACATCTTTGTGTCTTGGTTTAAAGATCACTTTTTTCTAAAATACTCTAAGTGAGAATGGTTACCTACCAATGGTTTGCAAATAATCTTAGCATAGTTGGTTATTTAAAAGACATAGATGACAATTTATCAAAACCGGGTGCTTACGAATGCCTATAGAATTTATTTTATTAATTAATTACTCAAATCTAATTTGAAAAATGGTAAATCAATAGTATGGCATCTTAATATTAAAGTAACCGGCAACAGTGTCACAACACACACAATATTTTGCAAAAATATCAGATACTTTTTCAGTGCAGTAGCCAAATTTTTCATTATAATGCATTTCGATAGGATAGCTCAATTTGTGTGCTCTCTGTGAATACATTATTTTCAAAATACTTAAAATTCTAGTAGTCTTACCATCTTTTATGATATAGTTGCAAGATTTAAAAAAATAGCTTTATATTAAATTGGTCCCATATTAGAGTAATTGCCGTTGCTGGTCCTGTAACGTAGAATGGTCAACGTTTGTATTAGATATATGAGAAGCGTGTGCAGCTTCAGGAAACATTTAAAGATAACCCGTTTTGAGAGATATTATCAAAGCTTAAAAATACTCGTATACATAAGAACACTACACAAATACACTACATCTAAAGTTTAATAGGATACTATCACTTTACATAGATCAACAAAAAAAATGCGGCTAGTCTTCTGTTGGTAAGTTTTCTGCGGTTTTCTTACAAAATATGTTTTACTCAACATATATTATGCAGATGCGGGTAAATATCCAATATTGAAACCACCACCAATAGCTTTCTCCGCTTACTCTCGACTGATTTTATTTTATGATATTTTTAATATTTCAATAATAATGGGTTGAGTTCCCGACACCCTTGAAAACAGTCTGCTCTCTTAACAAAACTATATAAATTATTCATATTTTTATTATTATTAAGAATATAAATGGATTCATATTTATAAAATTATAGAATAACAAAAGTAAGTAACATTTTTGGACTAACTACGTTTTTTTATTTGGAACTTGAATATACTTGTAAGACAAAGAAAGAAAAGCTTAAATATCAGTCACATTTAGCAGCAATAGTGGTCTATGAGCAGAATGGGATTGATAGCTGGGAACCGTCAAAGTAACATTATTATATATTTATCATTCAGTGGTAAGAATAAAAGTAATAATATGACATCTTTATCACTCAGTGGTAAGAAAGAAAGTAATAATGTGACATCTTTATCATTCAGTGGTAAGAAAAAAGTAATAATATGGCTTCGTCATCATTCAGTGGTAAGAAAAAAAGTAATAATGTGATATCTTCATCATTCAGTGGTAAGAAAAAAAATAATAGGACATCTTTATTATTCAGTGGTAAGAAAAAAAGAACATATTGAAAAGAGAAAAATGCATAAATAAAACATAGGTTATTTACTTACATTAATTTAAGTAAACTTAAAATATCTAAAAAAAAATTTAATATATCCTTTATATGCAAAAAAAATATTAATATATACTTTATAGTATATGCAAAAAAAATATTAATATATCCTTTATATGCAAAAAAATCTAAAAAGTCTAATAAGTATATACCATGGTAAAAATTTGTTTTGAAAAAAATGTTCACAATCTCAACAAGATATCAAAATTTTATAAAAATTACACAAAACCAAAATATTCAGTCTAAAATAACTAAATACTAAATTCGATAACCACGCGATCCTCCATTTTTAACATTTCAGGATATAACGAAACATCATGTCTTCTATCGGTTCTAGTTGGCATACTGCTGAGAGTGGAATAATCAAATTTTAACTATATACAATGGGCGCTGTATTTGTCTATACACGCTCTAATTTGTTCAAGTAGGAAATTTTTAGACCTTAGTTATATATCACATAGCAAAAATGGAGGAGTTTGAAGACTTATACGATCTCCAAAGAGCCATTGAGATGGGTGAATACCACTGTACAACGACGATAAATAAATTATCATCATATCTTATGTAAACTAAACTTACTCGATTCTTTTCTTCTCTGTGTAAATAATATTTACACAGCGTCCTGCTTGGAGGAAAATGAATCTTTATTATTTTAATCTCTGTAATAAAATAGAACATAAATCAATTTATTACTGAACGCTGAAAATTCCTCGAGTTGATAATACCAAGCTGTGTGAAATTTGAAATATTACAAATTTCTTGTGTTTATTTTAAATATTATTAATTTTGTAGGATTTTAGAAATACGGGATCGACATTAGTGGTTCTTTACTCCAAGAAGTTCCTCAAGTATGTATTTTCAAGATGTTTTTTTTTTCCTTTTTATATATTTGTCTTCATTAATGATTGAACGATCTCAGATGGGTTTTAAAAGTCTTAATATGTAGTTGTGATATATTCTACACTCGTTGCGTTTTCTTCGTTTGATGGTGTATCGTTTATTTTTTGACCCGTTACTAGCTTCATGAATACACAAATATAATATTACGTCATTTGAAAGGTAGCATTTTAGAGGTAATTTTTTTTGTGATTTGTGAGCCTTAGTGTTATTTGTGAGATTTTAAACATGCCAGAAAATAAAGAACATTGTCTTTGTGTTATGCTTTTTTACTTCTGAAAAGGAAAAAATGCGTCGCAAACTTGTTGAAATTTAAACTGTATACAAAAAAACGATGTAATAGATCAGGGGTCTCCAAACTTTTTAGCTTTATGGTCACACTGACTCCTCCACTTAGTCCCAAGGGCCAAGACCTAGCTAGATCATCATACCAAAATATTTAAGTTTTGAATTACGCGCAAATTTTCGTACCGGGACTAGCCGGCGAGTGTGATATCTATGGCGCAGGGTTCGAGGGTGGACTCCGCTTCGTTCGCAATATCGGTTGGTACTTACGGGCAAGTGTCAAGGACATTTCATGGTGGCAGAAATAGCTGATGTGTCAGTTATTGTATTTCTTAATTGGTCGTTAAATAAAAGCATCTGATTATTATTTTGTATTTACTTACATTGTAAATTTTACAATGTAATCAAAATAAACTATGACGGGATTGGTGGTGCTCGCGGGCCGGTGTTGGCCTGCGAGCCGTAGTTTGGAGACCCCTGTAATATATGATTCAATGTACATAAAGTGTTTTGAGAGATTTAGAGAGGGAAATATTGATGCTTAAGTCTCGCGCGGACTGCTTGTCACCATGGAAGTGGATAAAATCAAGACAGCTATTTGACGACACGCGAGTTCTGGCGTGACGTGACATTTATATAAATTTGTGATTGTTAAAAAGCTTGATATTTGAGTCTCATATCAATTGAGCGAAAAAATATATTGGACCGGTTTCCTACTACTTAAACACAATTAAAACGAGTGTTTTCTTCTAAAACGTGTCATCACTGACGATAAAAAATATATTGTTTACAACAACGTTAGCCAAAAAAGATAAAGTGAGGTCAACCAGCACAGATGATCGGAAAGGCTGAAATGCATCCAAAGAAGGCCATGATGCGTATCTGGTGGGATTTGGAAGCGTATTGTGTACGTTGAGCTTTTGGTACCAAACTAAATTATTACTAATAAATACTGCTCTTTATTGGCCAGTTTGAAGCAAACAAACGACAAGAAAAGGCCTGAATTGGGCAATATAAAAAGCATTGTATTCCAGATTGATAGCGCTAGATTATACGTTTTTATGGTCAATTGACAAAAAATATTACATATGTGAATCCACTTTAGAGTCTAGATCTTATACCTTCTGACTATTATTTATTTATATCTTTGTAAAACTCTTTTAATGGTGCCTATTTATCAAATTTGAACTCCTGCCAAAACCACTTGACTTCGTTTTTCTCTAACACGTTCTAAGAATTCTACAAAAAAGGAATCCTTCAGCTACCAAAAAGATGGAAGAAGTTCATCAATCCAAATGGTACGTACATAATTAGTTATCTGTTTTATCAAACACGGTTTATTCCACTTTTTGTAACGGTATAAACCAACCGGTTTCAAGGCGTTCACCTCATCATCAGAGGAGCACAAACAATACTGGGATGAAAGCCTTGAAACCAGTAGGGATAAAACAAATTACAATGTCTTTAAACCTCCATTATGTTAATGCTTTAACTATAATAAATCATAATACAAATATGCCAAAGCCCGTACAACGGTTGTCGTCAAACAAAGAATACGAAAATTGAATTTTGAATACAAGAGAGCGAGAGAGGAATACTTGGATTCTCTCCGAGAGTAATTCGAAATTTGAATCTCGGTGGGTCCGTGATACTAAACGAATTTTAAATACCTAGCTAACCTAACAATAATATGTTTAAATTCCTAACAAATTTTACATTTATAAATACAAATTTTCATAAATGTAGAATTTATTTTACTTCCGTGAATATTTCACGGGTTGAAACTAGTAATACATAAATCGTTATATAATATTTTTTTTCTGAATTAGCAAATTATTGGTTTAAAATTCGCTAAAAAACGGGATGAATGTGTCTTACAAACCAATATTTATTTACCTTAGGTGTTTGATATCTCATAATTTGGGGGTATATATTTTCTACTTAGGACTACTTCATACTGTATATTCGTATGTTTAACTACCCCACTGGTTGGGCGCTTAGTATTTCTAAAAACGTACGGACACTAACTTTCAATAAAAAGGATTTAAATAATATTTAGGCGTTCGCATGATTCGACCAAAATACATTTTGTATAAATAAGAAACGATCAAAGTTTTGACATTTTCATAACTCGAAATATTTACCCCAAAAAAAAGGTTATCCAAGGAGAACAATTCGTCGTGAGTTATGAACCGAATAAATCAAGAGGATTTATTTAAAACGTAATTATTTTGAAACTATACTATGTCATGTCGGATGCGGTATGAACCTTGATTCATTTTCTAGCCTTAAATTATAACAATGTCGAAAATTTAACACGGCATATTACAAATTGTAATCAGGACATATATTTTTTAAATCACCCGACAGAAAGATAAAAGTTTACATTTCGCGTCAAATGTGTGGCATGAATTTTGAGAAATAAACAATTTTTCTTGTCTTGAAAAAAAAAACACTTCTGTATTTATTTACAAAATTATGAATTTTCATTTAAACATACACGTTTTTTAATCTCTCGACCGACACTTGACGCCTCTAGCACTCAGAGACACGGAAGCGAAACGAAAACGGACTGTTCCAAACGGTTCAATTTCGTATCGCTTTCACGTAGCACGCCTTTCTGATCGGTAGACCGGATGCGAACTGAATCCACCCCATTTTGATGTTAGACATACGCTGTACAGTCACGTTATGCTTTAATCTAGCCGATTTATAATATAAAATAGCACATCATGTATAGTGACAATGGTTCTAGTACTGAAGAACATCCCGTAGATGAAACTTTGTCATCCAACGTCTTCTTAAAATTATTCTTATAGTCACTGTGACTCATATCGTATATAAATCCTCGTTCTCTTACAGCTAAACACATTTTTTCTGTTAAATTATTCATTTTAAATTGATTTTGGATTTGAAAAAACGAGCGAAACTGCGAAAATCTGTCGACACGTACGGACTTATTGCAGACGTTCGGCGAACTGAATTCGGTGCGTGGTGTGTGTGATAAAGTCATTCAAAAACATAATAGAGAGTTTCGCTATTCGCTAGCGTTTCGTGTCGGTCCGCTTCCTTTTCGCTTTCGCTGCAGTGTGCTAACGGCGTAAAAGTTTACATTTCGCATAAATGATGTATGAAGTTTGAGAAATAATCAATTTTTTGGGTTGAGTCATATATAACATTGTCAAGAAAAAATTGTCACCATTTTACTAACAATATTTTAATTGGGATATATTTTTATTTAATATCTCGACCGACAGTTCAAACTTGACATTTCACGTCAAACGTGTAGAATGAAATTTGAGAAATAAACTTATTTTGTCTTGAATTATTAACACTTTCAAAAATAGTCACCATTTTATATGCAATATTAAATTTTTTAATCAAAACATTTTTTTCTTTAATCTCTAAAACAGTTAAAGTTTACATTTCGTAACAAAAGCGATATGAAGTTTGAAAGATAAACAATTTTTTTGTCACAATTTCGATAAAGGCAACATTTCAATGTTATAACAGTTTCGAAAAAAAAACTACCATTTCAATTTTGATTTGTACTTATCTTTTTAAATCATTCGACTGAAAGTTAATGTTTACATTTCGCGATACAAAGACGAGAAATATTCCACTCCGCCACATATTTGTAAAGGATAAAACGTATTTAAATAAATTTATGTGCAGAAAGGTCCAGAGTATTTGTGATATCGGCATGTTTCGAGCAAAAATACTTATCGTGTTCCGAATTTCACTCTAAATAGTAAAAAGAAAATCGCTTTCCCAAAAATCCATACTTATATCCAAGGAAACAATTTAATATTCTCGCAAACATGTTTTCATTGAGTTTATCTTATATTTCATGCTTTTGCCTTCAGTTTTAGAGGCTTTCAAAATAAATGTGTAATACTGTAGGGAAAATATTATCAAAAACATTGACGAACCCTGCCATATTGTTTCGACAGGGGTCACAAGAGGTTCCCAAATCTCCCGAGGGAGATCTCCGAAAAAGAACAGTGTGGCTTATTTTGTTCTAATGATATTGAATTATTCAAAGTTTAAGTACATAGTTCTTTAATATTAATAACATGTCATTATTCTCCATTCTTCACGTAAAGATGTACAAAAAAAAATTTATAACATTTTTAAAATGACAATACAATAAATTTTGAGTACTTAATTTAATTTTAAAAATGTTTAAATTACTAACATTTCTATATACCTATCTAAAGCAATACTAATAACATAGTATGAAAACACCCTTTACGTCGTTTTTCTGTCACCTTCATTCACCTTATGAGATTACTCGACATATAACATAGTATCGATCTACTACCTAGTCAAAGATTTAAAAATAAATTATTATAGTTTTCTAAACACATGGAATTGTAAAAGACAATTTCTAACTTAGCAATATCATGGACTACAAAAATTATTGTTCACAGTAACTTATGAGTGTCCAGATTGATATATGGGAGTGAAACGGGGGAGGTGAAAATTTTATTTAATGACTCGAGTACATGTAGGGTATTTGCGTGCAATTAGAAGTATTTATGGTGTGTCGATGTAGGACAGAATAAGAAATGTAAATGACGAATGTGATACATAAACAGATGTGTAAAGTAGAATAAAAAGGATTACGTTGAAATGGTTTCAACATTTTAAACGGATGAGCGACGATAGACTGACTTAATAAATTTAGAATGCAAGTATTTGTGTAAGTTATGGTATAAAGAGGACGTCCGAAAAAAGTATGATTGAATCAAGTGAATGTAATTTAAAAAGAAGAAATAGTAAGATGTAAGAGAAACCGGAAACGAGGAAGGTTCAGCGATTTGTCATCTTTGTCTACCCTTACTTAACAGGTCAATTCCGTGATGGTATTTATGAATGTAAACATTATTAATAATATATATAAAAAAACTCAATATAGGGCTGTAAACCTCTTTTTAACTTATCAAAATTAAAAAAGGAAAACACACGTAATGTGTGACTTATGGCTAAAAGGAAGAAGGTCAAGTCGGTTTATTTTAGAAAAAAAAAACTTTGCAATTCCAGCATAGAATTTTTTTTTGATCATTCCGTCGCACGTCGTAAAATCGCAAACTAGTTTATCTGAAGTAACGCAACTCGTTCAAAAAGGCCTTTTTTAGATTTTTCATAAATATAAAACATTACAAACTTCTCAACTAACATTTTAGTTGGAACATCATAACACAATACATAAAAAATAATAATGTTTATTATGTATTTTATTTATTTTACACATGACAAGAAATAAACATAATTTGCGAAAAAACAACAGGTAATTTAATTTGGACACACAATTTTAATAAATCTGGGTTTGTTGCCTTTCATTTGTCGTGTCCCCAGTAAACTAGGCTTTTGCCTGTATCTCACTGAGGACAATATGATATCTCACTGAGAACAATATGAAGGATATGATTATAATAATAATAAAAGGACCACTTACATAGCGCTGTTTAGAGGACAGCCCCCTCCTCAAAGGTGTTCTAACACGTGAGTCAAACCCACTATTATTGACGGATAAAAAAATATGAAAAGAAAAACACGAAAGCAAGTTGAGTGTAGGTTAAAGAAACTAGTGGTAGTGGCCATTAGATTAGACATTTCCCGGTTTTTGCGTATCTTTAGAAAAACATATTTGGTAAGAAAACTGCCGAAAAATTACCAAAGAAAGTAAAACTACAAATAAACTTCCAATATGTGATAGTAAAGCTTCCGATACATGAAAGTATCATATTCGTATTAGGTGGAGTATGTGTGTAATGTTCATAAATAATAATAAATGTTAATAAGACTTCGCAAAAAGGGATGTCTTCAAGTGTTTCCTTAAGCTGCACACGTGATCTATATATCTTGCCAGTTTGAGGCAAAAAAAGATACCAAATACCAAACAAACCTTATAAAATAATTAAGATTATTTATTTATTAAAAATTACACATAATAATATGACTGTTGATATAGCAAAACCAACACATCAAAAATTACACATAATAATATGACTGTTTATATAGCGAAACCAACACATCAAAAATTACACATAATAATATGACTGTTGATATAGCAAAATCAACACATCGAAATGACAAAATACAACAAATGGAATATAATGAAATATTGTGTGCAGCCTCAGAACACCCAAAACAAGCAAACACTAATAAAAATTCCAAACAGAGAAGAACCAAACACGTCTGACAGATACAGGTAAGTAAGGACCGAGCGTATCCCGAGGTTTTTATATTGTATTGTATAATTTCAGTTCACTTTGCCGGTTTTGCTCAACGAGCTATTATCGGCAATTCAGTTAGATCCCACCACCACCCAGCTATTAAAAGTAATGGAAGCATTGTGATCAATTTCGATCTACAGCCATCGTGCAGATGAAAGACGTATGTGCGTGTATTGGTTGATTGTGTGCAAGCTGCTGCACATTCTTGACAGATCAAAACCTGACTTCTGATGCCAACGAAATCAAAGTTTCCAAGACGATCAGTAGGTTGGCTGTAGAGTTTCAGTAGGATTTTTTGTTACCTAATAGAGCCTTAAAATATAATAAACGGCATATAAGTTACAGAAAATCATAAAATCAAAACGGTTGAAGTGTGAAACCAGTTTTTACACGATGATATTATCATTTTCTCAATTTTAAAGAAATAAAAAAAATAAGAATAAACACTCTTTTCACGACGTTATTTTCTAGCAAATTATTAAAAAAGTATACAAGTAGTTTATAAAGTATGATAAATTTGAGAAGGCCTTAAAAACGTCTTACGACTAAATTAATGAAATTTCGAAAGAGGGAAGAATACAAAGTTTTTATATTAGAAGATTTTATATAACGAGGTGTATGGACGTGACAGAAACGAAATATTTTTGCAAAGATAGAACGGAATGGAGATTTGTTATCTCTGTCAGCTCCAAAAGAATCTTATATGATGATAGTGATGATGATATATAGTTTAAACAGTAATTAAAACAACGTTTTGAAGAACAAAACGTTCGAATGACAATTAAAAAAAAATTGTCATTCGAATGTTTAAGGAAAATAAAGGAGAGAAAATCCTTCAATTACAAAATGGGCTTAAATACTTGCTTTAATGTTGACCATACGATGGGACCACAAGAACCACAATTCACATTACACCCAATGCTGCGGTGCAATGTTAACTTTCCTCTCTGCAATGATGGGTATACCCCATGGACCTACGGTTTGCATTTGATACAACAGTTAAAGAGTGGTACGTTAACTTTAGTTCATGGTCGTCCACTTAATGTTTTTCCTAGTGGATAGAATGGGGATATTATAAATGTACGTTAGAAGCTATGTATGCTTTGAGTAATGTATTTTGTATTCTGTTTCTGATTGTTTATCTTAAGGTATTCAACGAAGGTTTGTCAATTCAACAAGCAATATTCAATTCAACAACTTAATTTAACTAGACTCAACCAATTAAATTCGAGTCGTTCTTGCACAAAAAGATACTGTAACTTATTTTACAACGTTTCTCATTAATTTATTACGAAATTATACTTTCATATTTTCAATATGTTGCCAAAACAAATAAAAACAGTTTGTAAAAGCTAGTAGAGACTGGAAGTGTTGACAAGTGACGAGGAAAATAAGGTATCCAGCAAGGTAGATAGACCAAATCAAATACAAGACTAGTTCCTTATTAATTGTTGTATTAAGTGGAGGTAAATCATTCATTCGTTCCAGATCATCTGGGAATCACGACGCTCAGTCATGAGAGAAATGACTTAGAATAAATAAAAAATAAAGTAAAACAGTTTATTTTTTGATAGTTTAAAAGTGTTTTCAGCATTTTTAGTTGTATTTTCAATTGAGATTCATCGTCTCTACTGTAGTTTTCAGCATTTTTCTGTTCAGTAAAACTCAGCAAAAAGTATGTTTGTTATTAACCTAGTTTTTTTTTACGTTCGCGCATCCGCCCTCTTTATTTACACCCATTTAATTGCGAATATCCCCAAGTTTATCACATTTTCTGCCTCATCCTGTGTCAGGATATTGTGTTGATGTTTCCATTACCGAAAACATTGCGAAAATATTTTCCTTGAAAATAATTTTGCTCTTCAGGAGATGTGGAACGGGTTTTGCCACCGAAAAGGCAAGGGCTGAATACAAATTATATGATTCTGTATAATTTTTGAATAACGGAATTATTATGTTTAAGAATTTCCCGTCGATAGAATTAAATTTATACAATTTCTCGTAATGCTATTCTCGTTCTTCTCTTTTGCAAATGTTACAAATGAAACAAGTTTCGAATTTGTATGAAACTGTTTTGTTTTAATTGCAAACACAATAATACAAAGGGCAGAACAGCTCACTGCTTACTGTGGTTTTATTTATTTATTTGTTAATTTATAACACAACGTCAAAAGCATCGGATTTGGTTCGAGGGAGTGCTACCCTCGTTCTATTTTAGAATAAACCTCCGATGCTTCCTGTTCTACATGGGGGTGAATTCTACATTTCAATTGTCGTTCCTTCATTTATTGAACAATGGAATGGTTTATGTCGATATTTATACCTGCCTAATTTAATCCTCTTTTGACGCAATCTATGTTTTGATATTTTACTTAACTTTACACAGAAGGATTTAAAATTTAAACAACATTCCTAAATACTGATTAAAGATATTTTTTTTTTTGTTATTTTGAGATTCAATAATTCTAAAGAATTTATTTTTGTCCATGATAATTTATGATGTAATACATTCAATTGATATTTTTTTTTTATGAATTTTTTAATTTATTCATATTTTTTTACATTTACTAGGGAATAAACAAAATAAATATTTCATCTTCTAAAATTTGGCCCTAAGTGTTGTTGGTAAAAAGCTTATCTCCCAGCCCGGAGGTTGTGGGTTCGATTCCCGTTGGAACTCAGTTTTTTTTAAAGTGATCGTGTTCACTTAAGGAAGGCATCTTTAACATATTTCTGGTTGGTTGGAAGATTAATCACATGGCAATAAGTCCGCCAGGTGGTTTGATATATAAACAAAAGTGTAATACAATACAATAAAATTTTGGTTATTTGCTTAAACTATAAAAAAAATAGACCGCTCGAGTCAAATAAAACTATTTAAGATTATCATTTATGTACTTAAATGTCATGATTTAAATCTTGAATTAGTAGAGAAAAAAATAAATAAAAATTATCTCTGTGTAATGAGGTTCGTTTTAGTATATTTGAGTGTATGAAAGAATATTTTTTGTCAAAAAAAAAAACTTTTTTCTCTAGTTAGATAAATTTAATGATTTTTTAATGTCATAAAAATCATACAAGCCTTATGCTGAGCATTTAGTAAGAAAAAATATTTTCAAAAATAAGAGATTAATTTTAATACAATAAGTATATCACGAAATATGATTCTTAAATTCCTTCAAATCCATATAAAAAGTACGATTAAATTATATATTTATACTAATAAGGATGTAGATGTAAGTATGTATATACGAAAAAAAAATATTTTCCTATGTCAGAGTCCAGATAATAAAAAAACCCTTCAAAGTTAAATATTCTCCTGAAAACTGAAACAAAATTAGTTTATGCTCTCACTCTATTCAAATTAAGACAAACTTAGTTAAAATATAACCAATCTCTCTATTTTAGGATTAAATCTACAAATTCATAATCTAAATTTGATATTCGCAGAATTTTCAGAAAGAGCTTGTCAATAAACGCTACAAATAATATGTAACATATATGAATAACACGTAACTTCTATCAATATTGACTTAATATAACGTACATATATTTTCAAGACAAACAATTCTGTAACCGCTCCACATATAAATAGAATATGCGTACGGTTTTAAATATAACATTATGTATAAATGTATTTATTTCTTCACACAGTGATGCATTCTGTGATGGTTTAAGTATGTTGAACAAATTAATAAAGCAAGACTAACAAAACAAATATACAGTGCTTTATGTGAGAGGTAGAGGAAGAGCAATGAAAGTTTAATTGGATCAAGTGAATGATATTTTGAAAGAAGGAAATGTTAAAAGTCTGAGGAATAGTAAGAGTTGTATGAGAAGATGTATGGATGTAAAAAAGACGAATTATGCGTGTCACGATAGAAAAGTCTGGCATTGTGTTCTCTCTATCCACCCTGATAGGATGACAGCGTGATGGCGTATACGTTTGTACATTATTTTTTTCCAGTAAAAATTCACAAATTATTAATTAAAAAATAAACAATTTTTAGTACAATATAATAATTCAACAAATTAATGTTTTTTTTATGTAATTATACTAATCAATTCGTCTTTCCATTCAAATAGAAGTTTATTCTAAATGTATTTAGGACTATAAAAAATAGTTAATATTTATGTACAAAACAAGATATAGAAATAATAAATTCATAATAAATTCGGTTGAAGGAGATAAAAAAATGTTGACTATGTATGCTTTTGGAATGTAAATGGGTTGTGGATGATTTAAATAAAATTCAATGGAGCAAATTCAATTTAAACTGAAAGGCTATAAAATAATATAAAAAAATGACTAAAATTGCGGTCGGTAGTAAAAAAATTTATTTCTATCAAAAACTACAAAATCTCTATTTTAGTAAATTCAATTACTTAACTGCTGAAATTCAAGTACCATTTGTATGCTTACAATCAACAACAGGCATAGCCAACCTGCGGCCTGCCATGGTGTTTTGTGTGGATCGCGATCTTTAATTTGTAAATCTTGAAAAAAATTATAATGAAACATAGTTGTTTAATAATAGCGATATAAAAGATTTCCTACACGAAGATCTATATTAAAATAAATAAATCTTATTTAAATGTGATCCAAAATTATAATATTATACGAGTATATACATAAAATAACACAAGGGTTCTTCAAAGAGCCAAAGTTGATAGAGAGTTGCTGACTAATATTAAAATCCGAAAGTTGTACTACTTGGGTCATGTACTTAGAGGAGCAAAGTACAAATTACTGCACCTGATTATCCAAGGCAAAATAGAAGGCCGAAGAGGTGTTGGCAGGAGGCAAATCTCCTGGCTCCGCGATATACGTGATTGGACTGGCATAAGGGGCGTTGGAGATTTTTTTCAGGTTGTCTGGATCAAAGATGTCTACTCTCAGGTGATATTCAACGTTGGGGGGACCTTACATGACACTGATAAGAAGAAGATAGACAAAAATTAAAAAGAAAATTAAACAATGGTACACGTTTATTTTTTACTTGTAATAGGCATCCAAAATAATATTTATGAACAATTTATTTAGGTTTTATTTAACATGCAGCTCATATAATGTTAATTGTATTTATATTTAATAAAAAAATCCATGTACACATTTGTCAGCCCTCAAAAAATACATTTGCAGATCGGGAGGGTTTACCCAATGACGGCTTTGGTACGCAAGTTTTAAATGTTGGACATCATTGATCTATAAGTATGAAATAGTTTTTGAAAAAGAGATAAACTTGCTGCTGGGAATCTAATGAAACGTTATCTAAACGGTATCATACAGTGGTCATGGGAAAACGGCAAAAATAAGTTAAATCTACCAGTTATGATTTACGTATATTAAATAGTTTTCAACTATGGACAAAATATTCCTATGTTATGAAAATAATTAAATTTATAGATATTTTCGTGGAAATACACAAATAATAGTTTTAAGAGCGAAGATAAAGTTCATTCAAAATATCTTCTTCCTTGAATTTCCCCTAACAAGTCGGATGAGACAATATAAACTGTGGAACTCTATCACCTCTTAAGTAAACATAATTGAAATTTGATAGCTGATAATAATATTCTGAAATTCACCATTGTTTATTATATTCCCCAAACATCCCCTCCCATCGTTTATAATTAAACTTGGACAAAGTGAATTAAGTAAAGTTAAACTCCATTTTGAAAATCCAACCGATGTGACGCTATCCGCTTTAGGGATAATGACCCATTATATTTGGATCCTCAGTATATAAACAAAAATGATAATCAAAATGTTGAAATTTTTATGTAATTAAAAATAAAGAGAATCCGTCCTTTATACCCAATTCATGTGAATCAATATACGAGTAGTATTGTATGAACGTAAAATCAGTCGATATTTTTGTTTTTGTGAGTTAAGTTTTACATTGAATTATTTATTTAACACATTTGTTAGGCTTATTATTTAACACATTTGTTAGGCTTATATTTAATTTTATAACAATTTGTTAGGCTTATTGCCAGAAAACAATATCTTCCAACCAATCAGACTAAAGTAAATAAAGAAATTTGAATGGTCTCAAAAATTATTTAAATTATTATTTATTTGCAAGAAATTTGTGATCACCAGCTTCTCTAGACTTTCATATGTTTTCTAGCAACATGTCCAAAGTATGCTATGATTTTTTCTTGCCTGTTGTCGAAAGTCTTTTGGTTATCTACAATTCTTGGATGATAAAGATGTCAGTGTGCCTTACGGTCCATGGGATATAGAGTATCCATCTTCATCACTACATCTCAAAGGAATATAACAGTTTTATTTCCTTCTTTCTCATTGTCCATGTTTTCCCTCCACACGAAGATATGGTGACTTAACCAGGCCGATTTCGATTATTATCAGTATAGACCGGTTAGTATTTGTTTTTATCAGACTTGTCATATCTGATTTTGACATTCCAATTCATCTTTTGATCTCTGTTTCCCTTCCTCTATTTCTCGAAATAAGAGCACCAAGGTAAATAAACTCGTTGACCTCTTCGTCATCCCTTAGCGAGTTACTTCTTATCAGGGTTTCAAATCGGTCCACGATAAGGACTATTGTTTATTTCTTGTCCTATTTTGCGGCTCTCTATTTCAGCTTTGAGAAGAATCTCAGTCATCTCATCTTAATCGTTGGCTTTATTACACAATGTATAAAATGTTGTGAGTTTATTACAATGTGGAAAATTATTCAAATCAATCATTTGAAGAATTTAAACAAAATGTTGATATAAAAGTTTTACATTTTTGATATGCTAAAATAATGAAGATAAAAAATACATATAGTTAAAATTTAAATAAAAACAAATTTAACAAAATCATATATGACCAGGAGGAGGAAGAGAAGATTGTTAAGAATGATGGAAAAACGGGAAAAACAAGCTCAGTCGCTGAGGGGGTGTAATGTTTTTAATTCGCTTTTTGAAATACGTCAACCTTAATAAGAGAGCCTTATTTACGACGAGAGCCTTCTCATACGATGTTACGTCAGAGCGTTCCATCAAACCCGTTCCATACGTACCATCATGCTGATTTACTGTTAATGTCGACAAAGAGAATAAAGCGCAAAACATTCCTATCTCATACATAATTCGCCAATTACACATCCATACAACTTATTGTGTAACCCCTACAATATATCTGACTATTAATATTTCCTTCTTTCAAAATATGTTTTCCATGGCCTTCCTCTAATACACCTTACACTCATATTTACATAGTACGTTTGATTTGTAAGTCTTTCTTTCTTCATTCTTTCTGCGTGTCAAAACCATCTTAGAGCGCTCTTCTTCATCTTTCTCAACACATCAGTCTTACGTTTATATTCATCTCTAATTACTTAATTATGTATCTTGTCATACATTGTCACACTTTATATTCTTCGTAGTTTACGTATTTCTACATAATTTGTTCGGCTCATTTCAGTACTTTTCACATTCACGTTTGTCTCCCATACATCAAAGTTTGTACTAAAATGCTGTTATTAAATGTCGAAATTCCTTAATTTGCTTGAATCTTTCATTGCATACCTTAAGTTTTGAATTTTCTTTCATGACAGACTGTTAATTTACACGGTTTATCTACCCAATCCTTATTGTAATAGCTGCTGTCTACTCTAGCTGCTGCCTTAGTTTTATCCTTATTTATTATCCTTTTTTTCTTGATGTTTGCTATAATTGACTCTCTCATGACAAGTTATTGTTCGGCGCGTAAAAATCGCGGGCTGCAGGATAAGACTTGCGAGACTGAGAAAACTTGAAACTTTTATGTCACGTTGAAATTAAAGAAAGAACAAATTAACGTGTATATTATATTTATAATTCAGTCTATTTAATCCAAGTTATAATAATTTGTAATATTAAAGCTAAGTCAAAAATGAATTTTATTTTAAGTCTATAAAATTAAAATATAAAGGAAAAGTTTGACACTGAAATATCTTGTACAACTGATATCTAAAAAAAAGTTTATGGTTTTCAGTCAAAGAAAATTATTGACAAGGCTACCTCACGATATAAATAGTAAAATAGTTGGGCGAGTCCAAACATGTATTGCCACTATCTGGGATGCTGGCTGAATGATCAATGAAACCGGCCTCAAAAGATCAAAGTATGATGAGTATTAAAGTGAAGAAGGCACACAGCTACTTTTTCAAAATGCACGATCTCTCAGCACAAAAAGATTCGAAGCTTTTAAATGTGATGTTATCAAAAAATACTGAGAGACTAATAGGATGACAAGTCCAAAATAATGACAGCTTGAAACTGATGAAGAAAGATATAAAAATCCTCCATCAAAAGTTATAAAACAAGTGATTTAGACAAAATGCAAGCAGAAAAATAGAAGACCCTTCAACTTATACTTCAGGGGTAATTTCAGGGCAGAAATACGGGAAAAAGACGAATTCTCTGGTTGCAGACCCTTTGAGTTCCACAGTGAGTGTTTTCACTGTGGAACTATGTATTTATTCAGAACTTAATGATGAAAATAGCCATGATGATCATCAAATTTCGAAGAGTAGAGGAACTTCTAAGAAGAAAGGAAGGAAACTTTTCATTTAGGGGGGTACAGTTACATATAAATCAATCATTTAAATTCCTAAAAAAATCTTGATATTAAACTCAATTAATTTAATATCACGTATTCAACAATCTTATATAAGCGTTCTTCAGAAAATTTTATTAAACTTTCAGACTCGTTGAAATTGGCCCGACAATTCAATTCAGTTTACGTCAATATGTCTGAGAAGTTTTTGTTTATTTCATGGTAGAAGAAAAATAACAATCAAAACTTTCTTTACCTGAAACAAGTTTACTGAAATAATAATACGTTTTGTATTGTTGTGAAATTCATTTTATTTTTAAGGTAATATTCCATTAGTTTTAGCAAAACAGAATAAAATTCCATTAGCTTGTGTTTGCCGATATTCCACATTTGAAACAAAGAAAAAATATGTAACAATAGTTAAAAAAAAAACAAATAGGCTGTGAAATAAAAAGTATCATACTTCAAGCATACCTATGTTATGAGATAGTAAATAATTATGAGATAGTGGGTCTTGAATTTCAATAATGAATAACCAAGTGGGAATGTTTCCAGCTGTAGCACTCTAAGGACGACGTCCAGTAGAAAAAAAAATTGAGGATCATGTTTCTGGTAGATAATTGAATTGTAGGAAGAAAACCTTCAATCGGATAGAGAGACCACCTACCCATCTAATACTGACTGAACAATAATGAAGAAAGGATAAAGTAGTATGTAAGTCAAAAGAATTGAAGAAGAAGTGGCTGCAAAATAAGTAACTTTTCTTGGTCATTCCATCAATTCTCAGGAGCGTTATCCCCATGTTCACTACCATAATCAACAATTATCCATAGCACCTGCTAAAATGAGCACTCTTTTTATTTTGCCATTCGCGCTACCTTCACATACTTCTTCAATCTGTGGTCCTCCCGCCGCACTATGTGTCAAAATTATTGTAAGATTATTTTTGAATACATCACAGAATGTCATATCTCAATCCCAAACTCGACAACAATTACTCACAGTATAACATTTAGTAATTTGAAGTAGATAGCTCTATATTTCAGATTAATCGCACAACCCGTCCTCAAGAGTTACACGTTATGTGTTCGTAGGCGGTGATTTATTCCTAATAAATTATTTTCATATCATATCTATCTGTAAAAAAACTCAAATCTCTCAGTAGTTTTTTAAAGTTATTTTGTGTAACAAAAATAAAAAGAATCAAATCGATCCAAAAAAAAAAAGATTTCTTTTAATACATGCATAGCTAAAAATAAATTGACTTATACCTAAAGATAAAAAAAGTAGCTAGAATTTTAGAAAATAAATCACTGGGACGCATATTTTTACTTCTTCCACTGACAATGTTATCTCTCGGCCACATTCTTAAATATATCCGAAACACCAGTTCAAATAAGCTAGAGGGCACCATACGAATGATATTGTAGAATGGTAAAAAGTTGACTTGCACGAGTATGTCCCTTTTTTGCCAAAAAAATATCTTCAACACTGATAAATGCAGGCTTAGAAATACCTCTTAATGAATCACTTAATAAGGCTAAAAATAAGAATAAAACTAGATCGCCGTTATAAAGAAACCAAATATAAGTCGTCAAGTACTGACACAGTATGGCATGGTACCCGGCGATAAGTAATACACATCGGGCTTAAGAAAGATACTGTCGGTCACAATCGGCTAGCTTCGGCTTGGTAGAGCGTCGTCTCTGCCATTCATACACGTGTTCCGTCGCAATTTGTCAGGCGGTATCGAGCGTAAGCGTAGCGCATCGTGCGACAGAGACGACGCTCTACAAAGCCGAAGCTAGCCGATTATGGCCGACAGTCTCTTTCTTAAACCCGGTGTGTATTACTAACCGCCGGGTACCATACTCTTTACAACAGGCAAAGAACCAAAGTATAAACATGATACCTAGCAGTTCAGTGTGGTTCTTTTTCAAAAAACTATTTTTATTTAATAAATCGCAGCGTTATGAGAAAGTATGAAAGCAAAAAAATATCAACAAAACGGTACTACAGGATATTCCCATCGTCAAGGACCTTTTCAAGAATATTAAAATAAAATTTACCTTTCAGCACGCAGATCATTTAAGGTCCTAAAACCACCCAAGGCCTGTAATTTTACCTCTTTCCTCGACAAGGGTTGCAACCTCTTTTGTTTCAATTTCATGAAACTCGAGTAATATTAATTAATATGGCTTTTCCATTCGTATTATGAAGGAAATTCGTACAACTCCCTAAATGCAGAAGGATTTCATACCAATTGTATCACTGAACAAGTAAATTTTGTACAATACAATTTGTAATTCAATTAGCTCACTTGTTTTCCTTGAAACCGTCTGTTTATGTAGAACGTGAAACGTAGATTATTTATTTCGTAATAAAAAAATACACATAATTACTATTTCATTTAAAAGTCAAACTATAAATAATGTTTTGAAATAAACCATTATTCATTGACATTTTTTTTGTTTTTTTTTGGCTATTTATTTCTCAAGCTTGTTTTTCGACATTATTCAGTCGTAAATTAATGTAACAAAAAACAAATTTTAATTTTTAGACTTACTAATATAAATTAATTCATTCGCGTATACCATAAAATGAAACGATGAAAATGAGAAATTTCACATATAAACGTTAAGGAATTAAATTAAATATAATTATGACCCAAATTAGTCCATAAATCACTAAATATATTAATTGTTTGCTAACAATTTGAACATTTAAAAAAACAAATTCACCACATGAATTCGCACAGGTATTCTGGAACTTAACTCTCTTCTTTCCTTAACTAAGCAAAATCATCTTCTATTTAGTATAAATAAATGTGTCTGCGTATCCTACAGTCGATATTTTTCCCCAACCCACCATCAGTATGAATTTAAAGATTTGGGTTCAACATTTAATATCGAACATATGTTACATGTGTCAACCATGTCTTGCGTTTGGTATCGGACTGTTGGAAACAACTCGATTTTGTAGTAAAAGTATCTAGAGAATTTGGCAGGACCAATATCCTGCGAAACTTGTACAACTATCTAATAAGAACCAAATAAGAATAAACATCAGCAGTTTGCTCCTCGTCAGCTCAAAAAAAATCCACGTTTCTTCTATTTGCTGAAGACCTCAAAATCTTTAAAATAAATTGTTCTTATACCGACTGCTTAGACCTACAGTAAGATCTCAATAACGTTTGTGAGTGGAACCACAATAATAAATTATATTTCAATGCATCAAAGTGCAAAATTATGTCGTATCATTGCTCACACGTCTTGAAATTCCATAGATATACACTAGAATCTATACCTATACCCCGCACAGATAATATTAAAGATCTGGGTGTCTTGTTCCACAGCAATCTCGCGTTTAGTCCTCACATAGAAGTTATGTGCAACTCAGCTTATAAAACTCTAGGATTTGTAATGAGAATCTCTAAGTCGTTTGAAAACCAATTGGTGCTCAAAACGTTGTTTAATTCATTGATCCGTAGCAAACTAGAAAGCAATGCTTGCATTTGGAGCCCGGTGGGGGCGCAGAGCTCGCTTATGGTGGAGAAAGTACAAAAAAAATATCTACGATATCTCTATATGAGAGAGTTCGGTGTATATCCATGGCTTTATCCTACTCAGTTTCTGCTGGGCATGCTCGGGTATAACTCCTTGAGTGTAAGAAGAGATCTGCGTCTCCTGGTATACGTTGTCAAACTCGTTCGAGGAGTTGTGAGCTGTCCAGCATTACTACAAAGATTAGCCTTAAATGTTCCTAACAATAACACTAGACTGCGCTGGCAAGAACTGTTCTCAATAACATACGCAACAACGGGTCTTCCAGCCGCTATGCCTGTTGGAAGGACCTTAACTCTTCTGAACGGGACTGCTTCGGATATTGACATATTTCATATCACATTATTAAAAGTAAAAGTAAATTTTCTTCTTAGATTGAGCGCGCTAGAAAGCACTCATCAACATACTTAAGTGACTGTGAATATATGTATATCATGTTTTTATGTATATACTCGTATGTATGAATATGCATTATTTTTTATTTTATATATTTTTTTCATTTTTTTCTATTTAATTTTTCTTCTTTTTTCAAGTCTTGTATTTTTCAAAGTAATTGGGCTAAGCCTGTTTGGAAAAAATAAATAAATAAATATAAGTAAAATATATAACAGCCATTTGAGATTTGCAGACGATATCGTTATATTCTCACAAAACCCGAATGATCTTCAGCACCAACTACAAGAATTGGCAGAAATCAGTAAAGAAGTTGGTTTAAAAATGAATATATCAAAAACCAAATATATGATGAACAGCTTTGCTATCCCAAAATCAATAAACGTAGATGGAAAACCGCTAGAACTTGTCCAGGAATATATGTATCTGGGCCAACTTATTTCCTCTGTAGGTGGCATATCGGAGGATATAGCACGAAGGACAAAACTAACGTGGAGCTCATTTGGACGTTTGAACAACATCTTCAAAAGGAATCTCCCAATATTCTTGAAACGAAGAGTCTACAACCAGTGTATTCTCCCAGTACTTACGTATTACTGCGAGACATGGACGCCCACAGCAAAGCACACCAAAAGCTCCAGACAGCACAAAGGGGCGTGGAGAGATGCATGTTGGGATATAGGCATGACCGTAAACGAAACACCTGGATTCGCAATATAACAAAGGTAGAAGACGTTATAAAGGTGTGCAAAAGAATGAAGTGGCACTGGGCAGGACACATAGCCAGAATGTCCGACTCCCGATGGACATCCGAAATAATCCAATGGTACCCAAGATGCAAAAAGAGGCCCAGAAGAAGACCAAAGGTACGATGGATAGATGAAATCAGGAAGCATGGCAGCATCACATGGCATCAACCGAACTATTTGGAGTCAACTTGAAGAGACCTTCATCCAGCAGTGGATCGACCATGGTTAACAATGATGATGATGATATAACAAATACAAACAATTTGCAGGTATCTATGGTACAGAACAAAGTGCGATTACCCAAAATATGCGCACCATGTCAAACTTCTCACGGTGTGCCACTATAGAAGCCTCGAAACAAGAAGGCAATAATCCATTCCAATATTCCTACTGAAGGTTTTTCTAGATAGTTTTAACCGTCCCGCAATACTAGAAGCACTAAGTGTATATGCCCCCGATAGGCATAACTGTCCAAGCAATCACCCTCTGATCTAAAATACATACTTACTTACAGAACGAATATCACGGCTAAACATTCAGTCACGCTTGGTATAGAGATATTGAACCAGCTGAGTGACACTGGGGATATATTTTCGGTACCGCCTAGCATTATGAGAAGAATCCTGGCTAAAATTTTTCCTTACTAGTGGCCGATTGTTTTTTACATCTTGGTTAAACCTGCAACTTCCAGCCTGGAAGACAGGTGTCCTTACAACTAGGCCACGGAGATCGTCAAAGTAAGCTAGGTAAGCGCTTTAATAAAAAAAGAGATGAAAATCAACATAAGTTGTAAGATTTTTTTGATATTTATCAAAATACTTTGTGCCTTTTTCATCCTAAGAGGGGCATTTATTATTTTACTTTTGAAATAAGATTTATAAAACACGTGTTTTAAATATAGGGACGAAATAAACAAAGCCATATTTTACCATTAGCTCTCCACATGAACTCATGTACTATGGCTTCCGTTTGTTTACAAGTTTGTGAATTTATTTCTCAGTCAAACTTCTACAGTAAATTTACAACTTCCTCAAATGCACGGCAAGACGTCAAACTGTGTGAAACTAAGAAAATGAAACACGAACCATGAATCCCTTTAAACTAAAGGCACGTAAATGGGTAATTGAATTAAACTGATACATATATTGTAAAATATAACATTTGTTTGGCGCATCTTAAAGTAATGAAGCAATTTTTTATGTTGGTTTAAGTTTTTATAATATTGTACATAGTAGACATATTATATAATACTCCATTCTACATGGTTTAATGTATATATAGACTTCTAAATGCTTTTATAATACATACATGTAATATTATACTCCATTCTAAATGGTTTAATGTATATAGACTTCTAAATGCTTTTATAATACATACATGTACAATAATATTATACTCCATTTTAAATGGTTCAATGTACTCGTATATAGACTTCTAAATACTTTTATAATACATACATATAATATTATACTCCATTCTAAATGGTTTAATGTATATAGACTTCTAAATGCTTTTATAATACATACATATAATATTATAGTCCATTTTAAATGTTAAATGTATATAGACTTCTAAATGCTTTTATGATACATACATATATTATACTTCATTCTAAATGGTTTAATGTATATAGACTTCTAAATGCTTGCTAAAAATGAAAGCAATTTTAGACATATGACCTGTATGAGAGATGTTTGGTACATATAATATTATACTCCATTTAAATGGCTTAATGTATATAGATTTCTAAATGATTTTATAATACATACATGTAATATTATACTCCATTTTAAATAGTTTAATGTATATAGACTTCTAAATGCTTTTATAATACACACATATAATATTATAGTCCATTTTAAATGTTAAATGTATATAGACTTCTAAATGCTTTTATGATACATACATATATTATACTTCATTCTAAATGGTTTAATGTATATAGACTTCTAAATGCTTGCTAAAAATGAAAGCTATTTTAGACATATGACCTGTATGAGAGATGTTTGGTAAAAGGTTTGAAAATTAAAAAAAACAAAATCAAAGGTTAAAATAACTCGTAGCAAAAACACTTAATGTACACAATATCCGCGCTATATTAAAATAACTCGTAGCAAAAACACTTAATGTACACAATATCCGCGCTATATTAAAATAACTCGTAGCAAAAACCCTTAATGTACACAATATCCGCGCTATATTAAAATAACTCTTAGCAAAAACACTTAATGTACACAAAATCCGCGCTATATTAAAAGAACTCGTAGCGAAACCCATTAATGTACACAATATCCACGCTATATCAAAAGAACTCGTAGCAAAAATTTACAAAAAAATATTATGTGTTGGTGTCCACCTTGACTTGGCAGAAGAAGAATTAAAGTAAGATTACGCTGGAAATATGCGAGGGAAAAGGTTCAAATAGATGGGATAAGGCAAGGGAAAAGAAGAAGATGTTATTGATTATATTTTGTTTTAATTTTGATTTTAATTTTTAAGAATTCTCTGTTTTTACGGCGTGATTTTAATTTGTTGATTTTTGTGATATAGATATTTAGGTCAAATTTAAACGCAAAATCACACCAAATGTTAGTGCCTTTTCGATATTTCAGCAACCTCTTGTGTCAAAGAAAGCCGGTTGTTCTCGTTCGAAGCCTTAATTTGGTCATCATCGATAGTAATCGGTCTTCCAGAGAGGACACCATATTTGTGTTAATATCACTAGTATGGTTTTTAAACCACATTTGACACACATGATCAGTTGTGAAATCATCTCCAAACACTCGACGTGATTTTTTTTATTAATGTCGCATTTTTCCACTGGTCAAAATGCATTAAACAACGAAAAAACAACTTATTTTCTCACATCTTCAAAACAATGTAAAAAATGCACGAGCAATGTGTTTAAACAATAGCCGAAAAAATCGCTTGACTATTATCTTTTGTAATAAAATATATTCATTACATTTGAAATAAAGTAAGCAACGAAAGTTCTGTCCTTACATTTATCCAAAAGTTACGAATACACTTTCTGGAGAAAATATTATATATTTCCAGTTTTGTATGTACATATTTATTTATTCTTTCCTTTCATGTTGATTTTTTGTGTTTAATCTGTATGTAATATTTTTTAACGACTTTTGTAAATTATTAAAAACAAAATGAAAAAAAAAGTTTTTTTTTTTCAAACAAAAAAAGATTAAATAAACATAAAATATTCTAAACAGGTAATATTAAGCGTTAGAAAACCCAAATTGCCCCTATTTAGTACAATTAAGTTAGACAAAGGTCAGACATAACAAAGGCAGTATACCTAAGCAGTTAGTATAACTCGATATGATATGTTCATTTGCTCAAAAATGGTTTTGTGGAAAACCCACATAGAAATAACAAAACCGGAAATCATAAATTGTCTTTATATTCACAATAAGTAGTCGAGAGGAAAACGCTTTTGGGTCCTTTCCAAGATTCAAACGCCATTTTACGAATAAAAAATAAAGTTTATGGTTATGATGTATTTTTCTGCCGGCTAGAGATGTAAAGTATTTAACTTTTTTATTGGAACATATGGTATGCTGTTTTTTTTTAATAAGTAATGTGATTCAATCTCGCCGAAAATATTAAGCGTCTATTTGATAACTAATTTTGGTCACGCTTAAGCAGAGATTGCATTTTGGCATTTCTCGCTCTTCCTTCTTCAAGTCATCCTTTACTGGCCATGAAGTTAGATTTTGGATCCAGTTACTTCCTGATGTAATAATCTTACCCTCGTTGTGTTATCTCCAAACTTTTCTATCCAAGCACACAACTTTTGTCTCCTCCACGTTCATTCGTCTCGTTATGCACAATCTTCTATTATTTATAATTCTCACTTTACCTTCTTTCAAAATCTAGTCCATTTGATCCAGCCACGTTTTCTCGAACAATCCCTTCCACTTAAACCTTGCACTTTTGACTTGTATGTTCGCTTAGTTATTCCTTCATTATTAATCTCTTCACATGTCTACACCACCTTAAAGCTTCTCTCTTCATCTCACTTACAATATCCATTTTTCCCATGCATTCATTTCTGATGTCTTCGTTCCGCCTTCTTTCAAACATTGACACTACATATTTATTTCTTTAGTACACGCATCATCATAGTATTAATCTTACTCCTATCCTTCTTCTGTTAAGTACAAGTTTCACTTCCATATATCAAGGTAGGCACCAGCACACTATAATGTATTGTAATTTCTGCTACAGTTGATATAACGCGGTTGTAATATAAAATATTAGGTATTCCGTTTACCTTGTTCTCTTCCGCTACCCTTCTTGCTCTTTCAACTCACCATCACACATAAACATACTACCCAGATCACAGAACTCATCAACATGCTCCAGTTTCTCTGAGTTAACGCATACATCGAACACACTTTTTACCACACTTATTTCTATAACCATAACCTTTGATTAAGTAGATATGGTTTTGTGTTTTGTTTCTTTCTTTGTGTGGAACATTTATTTGTAACCTCTTATTCAGAAATTGGTAATAATCAAAGTAGATGTGACCTATTTGGTTTGAAAAAATTATCATATAAATAAACTCACCATTTTAGTAATTTCTATAAGTTTCAAATTAAAAAAAAACCTTTTATTTGGGAATAATTTGGTTTCTTTTTAAAACAACAATTTTTTAAATGATTAAAAAATCATGCATTAGTAATAATCTAAGTCGCACCTACAAAAAATGTTATTATACTGGTCATACGTTAGTAGTAATCTGAGTCGTAGTTACAAAGCATTGTTATTATAATGATCATACGTTAGTAGTAATCTGAGTCGTAGCTAAAAAGCATTGTTATTATAATGATCATACGTTAGTAGTAATCTGAGTCATAGTTAGAAAGCATTGTTATTATAATGATCATACGTTAGTAGTAATCTGAGTCATAGTTACAAAGCATTGTTATTATAATGATCATACGTTAGTAGTAATCTGAGTCGTAGCTACAAAGCATTGTTATTATAATGAATTTAGATGAAAAAATCCTGAACGTAAAACAAGTCCGAAATCAGCGTGGAAATTGAACCCAAGATACCTTGGTTGGTATTAATATACAATCACTCTAACTACCACACAAGGACATTGATAATATTCTAATTCCTTCGAATAAATAACAGTTAAAAACAATTTTTTCCTTAAAAAATATTTTTTAAATGTAGATATACAAACCAGTTTTTCATTAAAACATGTCAAGAGCATTAATTTTATCAGCAAAGGCCAAATTCCAATAAAACTGTTCCACAAAATTTTACTTTTGTTCCCCACACCAGTGGCCACAAGCCATTTATCAAATTTATCTTTTTGTCATATTGGCAAAAGAACAAGAATGAATTCTACTGAGCCATTAGAGAAAGGGAATCCCCGAACTATTTACAGCCAATGGAAACTAATTTCGACTAATCGAATCAGCGTTCAAACAACCAACTCTGATGTCTGGGTTAATGGTTTGAAAATCAATCGAGAAATTAGTTTAAATTGGCCTTTATTCTGTCGTTGGTATAATGTGGGTATTTCACGAGCCAATCGTTATCGATAATTTCCAGTCATAGCGGTTTTTCACGCTTGTTTAACGCTATTGTAACTGATGGAATATAGAAAATTGGGTAAATGGTAAATGGCCCTATCGTAACTACAATGACTTTGTTAGCAGTTATCTAGAAATAAATACATAATTCTTCAACAATAGGATTAGAAACACAATAGCGTTTAATGCAAAATAAACATGAAACGTGCCTCCGTGATACTGTAGTTGGCAGGAGGCTGCAGTAAAAATATATATTTTAGGTATATTCTTGTGATGAAACGGCGGTCATATCCAAAGCCTTATAGTTAGCAATGAACGGGGGTTAAAAATTAAGAGATTTCTTATAGTCATCATCACGTTTCTAAAAACAGAATCATAAACACGTTCGTACCATAGATGTTAAGACGCCTGTTTTTCAACCTCGGGTTACTGGTTCAATCCCGTTGGGACCCAGTTTATTTAAAAAAAGATTCCAGTCTAGTTTTCACTTAAAGCCTCTTTAACATATTTCTGGATGATTGGAAGAGATTCTTCTTCCTGTCACTGTCCCAACTCATTGCCTAGGTAGGCTGTTGGGGTCGGCTCTTCTCGTTCTCAGGCTGTATATTCTTCGGTTCTGGGTGTCGTTTTCATCTAGGCCGTTTCTCTGCAGGATTTTGGATCATTGAGTCATCCAGGAGTTCTTTGGTCTTCCTCTGGATGGCTGTCGAGGAAGATCTACAGACATTGCCTGATTTATCTCCGTCTTATATGCCCGTACCATCTCAGATGTCGCTCTTCCCGCTTACTATTAATGTCAGTGACCACCAGGCTACCACGAATGCGTGAACTCTTAATTTTATCTTTCAATGATACTCCTGCCGATCACCTAAGCATTCGCATTTTTGCTGTTTCAAGTTGCCTAGAGTAGGAGCTGTACATAGTCCAGCATTCTGAGCCATATCATTCCATTCCATGATTGGAAGATATTACTACATTAAAATATAATAAACCAGTCAGATGGTACTGTATTCAACGAAAAGGTTACATAATGCCACTGCGATGACTAAAAAGCCTCGAATACACAGTGGATATTGCAAGTGGCCAAACAAAAGCTTCGAATTCACAGTGGATATTGCAAGTGGCCAAACTGTGAGTGAAGAGAAAATTTTTGATATCAGAGTGATTCTAGCTGCGAGTATCATATAAGCGGTCGTTGTAGTTTTTATTTGCAAACGATAAAATAAGACACAATGAAATGTTATGTAAGCAATATTGACATACAAACCGTCAAAAAGAAATGCTTATCTATTTATCAACGATACTGTGTACGTTGTATAAAATTATAACATTTAACAGTGAATGTTTTATACATTTCAAAGGAAAAACTTAACATACATTCATAAAAATACAATAATTAATTAAACATCAAAGAAAACTTGAATTATCATCTGGCGCATAGAATATGAAATGTGAAAATACAATTTCTATATATTTAAAACTGCAACACCCCATTTTATGCGGATCTGGGTTAGTCAACCACTTATAGTAGATGAAGCCAACTAGAATTGTATCTGTGTCTACTGGGGGTGAAGTAATACGTCTCAAAAATATGTAAAGATATTATATTTCTCTAGATATTCTGCCGTTATATTTTTAATATCACTTTGATTCTCTAACAATTTTTATCTCATATACACATATGTGTACATCATTGTTATTTGTTTAGTCAAACACTGTTTATTCCATTTTATATAACGGCATAACACTAACGGTTTCAAGGTTTTCACCTCATTATCAGAGAAGCACAAACAAGAGCCTTGTTTGTGCTCCCTTGATGATAACGGGAAATCATTGAAACCCGTAGGTGTTGACTAAACAAATTACAATGCCTTTAAATCTCCACAGTTTTGATGTCTTAACTATAAATAATGCATTTATAGTAGATACATCATAATTAGTACTAATGAACCCAGTTATGAAAATTATTTACAATATATAATATTAATGATTGGTTGGGAGAAATTGACGTGCAACAATAATAACATCAAATATATTATAGTGTTAAGTAAAATTAAGTTCAAGCGTGTCTTATACGGGGAAATAATGAACAGGCGAAGTTTATCGGACGTATGCGTCACCATAAAATATGATTGATATATTTTCTTGTTATTTTTTTTATTCTTGGATATATTTTGATATTTTGTATGTATAATTTTATATTTGTTGAGGTTCGTGCTATGTCAAGACCGTAACTGAAATGTTCCTTATGCGCGGCCATCGCGCGAGACAGAGCGAGACATCGAAAGTTGACCGGCCCATGCATGCAAAAACTTGCGAGAAATGTGATATCTCGCAAGTCATGACGGCATGCATGGACAAAAACAGGCGCTTGCGATGAGTAATTGGCCGCACATAAAAAGCGCCAAAAGTTAAAAAAATACATTCTCAGTTCACTCCAGTCTACTGCCTTTTACTTGCGACCATCTACTACCTGCTAAAGAGAAATCTCTTCTCATCCTGCTACTTTTCACCGAAAAACATCAAGTGAACCGAAATCTCCGAGCATTGAGCGGCAGCCATCCACCTATTGCCACAGTCCTTTGTACCGGCGTCGTACACGAAGAGTTGGTGGACAGAGGAAGCGCTATAAGGAAGTCTGTAAAAATTCCTGCCTTTTTTGTGGGGACTCAAGACTTGGAGCAGATAGCTCAAGATCGTGGAAAGTGGAGGGCAATCAAATTGGTGGCGTTTCAAAAGATAGACATGTGAGAAACAGTCAGCGTGCTGCGAACATGCGTCAGCGTTTCCAGGCAGTGCAGCAGGATCCACACGTCTGTGGGAAGGGAGCGCACATCTAGGATCGAAATGCCCTTTAACAGATCACATGATCAACATGGAAGAGCAGCTTGAGATTGGCATTGAAATAGCGAAGGGATCCTCGATAACGAGGCCCAGCAACGACGACAACTTAAAAAAAATCAAGCAATTGTGTCAACTGTTTTTATAAAGATGTCAATAAATGACAGAAATACTTAAAAAAAATACCAGCTGCCGTAAGGCTCACCCCTCATTAATTTACTTGAAACAGTGACTTGAAAAAAGTAACATATCTCTTCAATGACAAAATATGTTTCTTCTTAACTCATATTTATTTGCCCATTTCCACTCCTTTTCAATTATAAGGTGAAATTTACGAATATACGAGTACTTGTATTTATTTTTTAGTGTTTAAATACTTTAAGCATATTTAAGTTTTCTTTCTTCTTTATTATTTGAAATAACGTTATAATCCTTCACCAAACTTTTGGCACCGAACTCTTGTCTGGTTGGTTGTCAAATATTGCTATTTAACAATAAACTCGTCATTTTTATATTTTAATATAATGTGTCTAACTACAGTCACAGTGGTCGTCAGTAATTCACGCTCTTCATATAGATATTTGCCGCGATAGTATTTTTATGATCTTATATATTCTTTTGGAATTAATGTTTTCTTCTAATAAAAATACGGAAATGTGTCAGTCAATCATTGTATTATTTACCTCCATACAAAATGTTGTTTGCTCGCAGAATGTAGAATGTTTAGTTTCATAAATTGCTCGAAGAAGGGTGTGGTCAATATAAAATCGGTCAGACAGATAATTTGGTGATACATTTATCATGTTAGACGAAAAGCTGGAAATCGAATGACATGGATGAATTGTGTATTAGTTTAGCTTATACGAGGGTGAATGTTTGTAAGAAAAAATACTAAAACCATAGCTATATAAAAAAAAATTATACTTAATTGAAAAAACATATTTTCTGTAACTGTCAGTAACCTGTGAGATTGTATTCTGAGTTCATGCATTCAATTTTTAAATGAAGAAAACATTGTGACATTTTTTATAATTTTGTAGTCAATCCATGTAACCATATTGCTTCACAAATTAGTTTACCAATATTACACAAAATTGAGCTCACTTAATTAGCGCATTATTACACAAGTTCAGTTAAATGACCTCAGGATCTTAGTTGACAAAACGGTTAATTTTCGATGGTTCCAAAAAAAAGAACCCAGTGTGGTTAGAAACGTTCATCTTGTAATAACCCTCATACGTCAGACGTGTGCGAGTGTTGTTGCTTCTTCTAAGTGTTGTAGAATTGTCAATACGTACGATGACATCAAATAATAAGGAAAAGTTAAATAATCAAGTGTACATCATATAACATAATGACAACAGGAACGATGATACTCATGTCTTCCTGTTAAGATGTAAAAGCTTCATGGTGGGTGATAGCTATCCAAAAAAATATAATGAGTTATTCAAAATTTAAGAACGATTTTTTTTTAATATTTCTTAAGCGTATATCTATCTACTTCTATTATTGCTTAATATTTTCCGTAAGTAAAACGTTGACAACAAATTTCAAATAAAGGGAATATTTTAACGTTAAACGAAACTCCTTCAAAGATTTTGATCACGTACCTTGTGAGCGTGAAGGAGTTTTACAATCACTGATATTTGCCGAATGCCTTTTTACAAAAATGATTTCGAGAAATCTTCTCCTCTTAAAGAGACCCAAAAAAGGTCATAACATCTGTCTAAAACATGAAACAAAGTTTTTCAGCGGGAGAGATAAAGTTTTGAAGGACCTAAACCTTCCAAGAAATTGACTACCTTTCTTATTTTCACTATGATTTTTAGTAGCACTCTACCAATGCCGGAAATACCTATTCATGCTCATTTTTTATTTCGGCCAAAAAACGGCCTTTAGATAAATGTAAGGTCAGCAAAAATAATTCTTACTTTGCTGAAAACCATTTTCTATTTTACGAATATAAAAATGTGAATATTTTTATTTGTACATATATAAAATATAAATTTTATTTGTTCAATTTTTTTTCTTTAGCCAGTCTTTTGTTACACGTACGCTTAGCATGACTTAATCGTGTATAAATACCATCCTTCGTTTAATATATAATATATATATATATATATATATATATATATATATATATATATATATATATATATATATATATATATATATATATATATATATATATATATATATATATATATATATATATATATATATATATATATATATATATATATATATATATATATATATATATATATATATATATATATATATATATAATATATATATATATATATATATATATATATATATATATATATATATATATATATATATATATATATATATATATATATATATATATATATATATATATATATATATATATATATATATATATATATATATATATATATATATATATATATATATATATATATATATATATATATATATATATATATATATATATATATATATATATATATATATATATATATATATTAATACCATCTTTTCAAGTCCGTTGTGGGGTAGGTAGACGGATGTCTACACCTTTCTATCCATAAATACAACTCTTGCCTCGTCCATATCCATACATCTTGTCTGACACGGTCTTATTTTTCCCATTTATAAAACAAGTTGATTTTAAAACATGTTGATTTACATAGTTAAACTTTTTCAAATATTTAACTAAGACTTTACGAAATAGAAGTACTCATGGTATCTTGAAGCTTGAATAACTCTGAATGTTTACTTAATGTATTTCCATTAAATTGAGATTTATATTTGAGATTATCGTAGGAAAGGAAAGCGGAAAACACATAAAAGAAAATGGCAAAAGGTTACTCAAACAAAACAGGCTGCTTCCTTAGACAGGTAAAATGGAAACGTTGATAAAATATAACAACACCCTTTGGTTAACGTGTCAATTGACATAACGTAAAAAAGTGATCACATTTACATAATCAGGAATATAAAAATGTGAATTTCCATTCTCTAAATATTTCATTTCAGACAGTGAAGGCTTTTGGATGTTTTGATATAGATGTATTTTATTATTTGATCAAACTTTATTGTATTTGTTTTACCTAAGTGTTTTTATTATCTAGCTTGAAAATAAAATTATTTTATAAATAGTTTGAACCATGAGATACTCAAGGAGAATTCATATTTCATTTGCTTCCAATTAAAAAAAAATATTAAAACACTACTCCTTTTTTCCAATTAAAAAACTTAAAAATTGAAATACTATTTAATTCACTAAAAAAAATATACTCAACCAAGCTAGTTTCAAGTCCTATGCGACTCATCTTCAAGGGTATTCCGAACTAACTGTTTGGATTTAGTTCGAAATACCTCTGCAGAGGGGTTGAATAAGACTTAAAACTAGTTATTTTTTCAACTGGATTAAAGTGTTACAATTATATTTGAATAAACATGAATTTCTACAGAATTAACGCAAAAATTCTCGAAATATTATTAAACTACTTCAAATCGTAATATTTGTTTAAAACTGATTTAAATAATCACCGATTTATAGACTTTCACGGCCTAGTTTGTAAAAACCATGTTTTTTGATCCGGAGATTACGGGTTCGGTTCTACAACTTGAATTATTTTTAAATGGTTTTCTCTAAGGGCCTCATCAATATACTTTTGGTTGGTTGAAATAGATTGCCACATGACAATAAATCCATCGGGTAGTACTGTGTATAGTGAAACTTTTTATCGCACATGTGTCTATAAATACAACCTTTTGATTTCACTACATTAATTTTCAAACCTTTGATTTCACTACATTAATTTTCAAACCTTTCATTTGGCAGTTTTCAGCAAGAATAACCAGATCAACAGCACACCGAAGTCCATACATTTGTTCCACTCGTTCTTACACCTCAATCATTTTTTAAACCATGGACGCATGAATCTGTATATAAAATATTTAACAACCATAGTAACATGACACACCCTTGATTTAAGCCTTTGGTTTTTTGTAAAGCTATTTAAATAATAAAATGGGCTATATAAATTGAGTTTAAAAAAATAAGTTACAATAAAATAATATTAACGACAAAAGTCGATATTATGTTAAACAGCCAATGAGTGAGCCACATTTGATTTACTCGTTTAATATTTTAATAGTTTATTAATAAAAAAATTTAAAATAAGCTTTTACAAAAATAAATTGATTTTACAAAACTTAATTTTCTTTTAAATAATCTTAATTATTGTACAATAGACAATATTCATATTGAAAACCTAATACAGAGGCCTAAAACTGAGAAAACCTAATACAGATGACTAAAACTGAGAAAACCTAATACAGATGACTAAAACTGAGAAAACCTAATACAGATGACTAAAACAGAGAAAAATGTAACAATAATGCTTTAAGAGATTTTCATCATCACTAAATGAAGCTAAATAATTAATTACATTATATTGTACATTGTTGTTCATATTAAATATGTTTAATTAACCTTAAAAAAAGTTTTGATATCACTTCATTCTTCGTACATGACATATTAATTTTGGATTTTTTCCTAAAGTGGTTCACGAACTTAATACAAAAGTGTTTTTTCTTACTTCTCTTCGAGAAACACATAAACATAACCAATTTATAAAGGCTCAAAACATTGTAATTTACATACTTTTAGGCCTTTTCGAAACAAATTATTAGTATCGTTGAAAATAAAGTTAATACGAAAACTTTTTTTTGACGAGAAACAAAATTGATAAAAGCAATCTGAATACATTTTTAAGTAAAGAAACAATTTTTTTTTTATTTTTTTGAAGACCCAAAATTAATACAAATTAAAAACGCAGTAATGATAAAAAAAAAGTATTGATGCACATTTTAAGTAAACAAAAAATAAGTCAAAACAAAAAAACATTGTTTAAAAAACATTGCTTAGTGAAACTATGCTAAATTAAGACTAAAGAAAAAAATCAAAGATTAAATGACAGTTGGTCGATTATGACTTGTATCGGAATCATAATATACACAAATAGAACAAAGAGCCTGCTTAGATCATCCAAGATGAGAATATGAGTATTACGAACAATCGCACAAAAGATCGAACTATCGTTAGAAACTCATACAACTTATGACTACATATTCAGATGGATCAGGCAAAGAAGGTAGTACTAACGTGACCATGTCGATACAATGGACAATGATAGAAGTCATATATTGTATAAAATATCGCAAGACATCGCATACCAGGAAGTTTGCTTAAAAGATGGAGAGACAATTGGCGATTAAACAGGAATGATTTTCGTAATAAAATATTGTAGATTAAAGATTTGCACCAAGAAAAAGAAGAGACAGTTGAACTGTCTGAAAACACCTTTAGGCCAGATTAATCCAGGAGGTAATAATGGTGACTACAGTTGTGTCCATAGCACATTGAAAGTTGTAGTCTGGTGCTGATAAGCAGAATTGATGGCGTCGCACATGCCATCAATTCTGCACAATGCAATACTGATTATAATGACTGACGCTTATTACATTAAGAAATACAAATAAAACCATTTTATCTACAGTGGTTAAAATTCTTATTACATATGATACACTTTTTTTTAAAATAAAACTCTAAAATAAAAATATATCAGCCCCTGTAAAACTGTTTTACTTTCATTACCCAATTTCATTTCTATTCTTCAGTTAGGTTTCTCGAAAAACATTTACTTACAGGTTGACGAAAAATATACGTTTTTTTTAAACGTCAGTCGACGTTAAGTACGAGTTTATTAAAGAAATGATACATTTCGTTGTTTACTTTTACTTATTTCGAAATGTAAATTATTCTCTTTGAATAAAATAATAAGACGAAACATCTTAAAAATTCTATACGTTTTTTGATACTCCCAAATGTAAGCGAGAAATTTAAGAAGAAAAAATCACCAGTGGCGCGACGTCTTGAAACAAATTCAAAATGCAGCATTTAACTTTCTTATGAGAAAGTACTAAAACAAATTTTAAGATTTTATTTACATAACAATTAAAAAATATTACGTATTGAGTATTGACTATGATCACAATATTTTAAATAAATAAATGAGTTTACTGCAATATTTAATAATTAATTAATCAGTCAAATGGGGAAAATCACGATAGGCATTTTCATGTTATTTCGTTTGTGCAGTGAAAAAATGGAAATTGGAGTGTAAGTGGAAAAAAAATATACGCAAAATATTATTTTACTTTAGCACATAGGCCATATGTTAAGTAAGTCCAAGAAAAAATAATTATATAGGGTGTCGCAAAAAAATGTATCCACTAAGTATAAAAAAATATATTTATGTAGTTTATTGTGAACGTTGAATGGGATGATGTATGCTAATAAATAGACTTTATAATCACTAAAATTGTAGATACATTTTTTGCGACACCCGTATTAATACCAGAATACGAATATATCATCAATTTATTCTGAACATGATTTATAAACACCATCTGAACATGATTTATTTTGAACATGATTTATAAACACCATCTTGCTTGTAATCGTATCAACAGAATCATTATCGTTCTGTTGATACTTACATGAATGGAATGCGTCAGTGGTTGTTTATATAAAAAAAAACTATAGAGATAATGAATTAACTATTTACAACAGTCTAACTCAGAGTTCAACCCCACTTTTTTATTTACAGATTAATAAAATATGACAGAAAAAAATATAAATATAGTAAGTTGAGACCTGCGGCCATTAAGTAAGAAAAATCCCCGCATTTGCATATGTGTACATTTAGAAAAAAATAATTTGCAAAAAATTGCAGACAACTTATCAAGGCAAGACGAACTACAAAGAATCATTTGAAGATCTTCCGGTGTGTGATAGTAACACATATGGTTTTAGAACCCCGTTGTAAATAATTTGTTTATTTGAAATTCCATATGAAAAAATATTACCACAAATAATAAAAAAATACGTGGATAAAATCCAACGTTTTATTAACCCTTCCTTCTCTGTGATGTGTGACTAGTACACATTGCTTCTAAAAACTTTAATATCTCTATAAATATGGTAAATACTGGGTTCAGATGTTAGGTATTCCTCCGTAAAATATTTACTCATTGAATGAAAAAAATAATATTAATAATAATTAGCACTTATCGGCCACATCAAAGAAATTTTGTGAAAATCGGGAATAAATTGACCAATACAATCAAACGTGTGACGTAGGTATATTAGTTCAAAAAAACCGCTATAGGTGAAGAAGCGACTCTATTCACGTCTCACTTTCGCTCTTTTTCGGTATATGGGAACGCAAGAAATAGAATCTCAGTTCGCTCGCTTCTCTCGCTTCAGTAGCTTTCGGGCAGCCATTTGAGGTGGTCACATCGCCCGTTTTGTGAACGTCGGCCGGTGTTTTTTTTCATGTATTCAGCAATTAAATTTCAATTATTATCACTTTTGACTTTAAATTTAATTAATTTAAGCGATTGGCTATGAATATTCTTATTTTTTCGATTTTAAGTCGTTCATTTTTACATGTGTATTGAACACACAATACCGGAACTCGTGGATTTTTTTAGCACAGGAAGGGTAAGGTTAAAAGCCTTTCTCTACAATATTTTTTAGATTCAGAAATTAGTTCATGTAATATAAATCTTAAATTTTAAAAACCTCCCCGTCACTGCTCTAATCACTCATCCTCTTTTCATAGAATAACTCAGAGGAATAAGAGAGGGTAGGAGTTCAAAATCTATACAATTTTTGTCAATATCAAAGAAATTACAACATAAAAAGCATCGACAAACATTAAGTACTGAGAATACCATATTTATCCTCTTTTAAGGATTTATTTTTTTCATTCACAAAGAAAATATTTTTTTACACTAAAATCGTTTCGTTTCTTCGAATTCACATTTTAAAGGAGAAATATGGGATATTAATATTTCTTCATGAATGATCCCAAAGGGAGTAGATTTTCAACAAAAAAATAAAGTAAATAAGGAAGACTGAGACGTTAATGAGAAATAAAATAAAAAAGAGACACTATTTGAATTTGAAACAAGTAAAAGCCTTGCTTTACAATACACAAAAATATCACAAGAAAAACCTACGCTTGATCTAAGTTAATATTTAAAAAAAAAACTAACGTAAATAACAAGGCTGAAAAGTATAGATCGTTCCGCCAGAATAGTCATTTTGCAATAATGTGAGTAACACTCACTGTATTACACAATTTATGTAGTGGTAATGGTTTTAGAATGCCACACGATCGGTTCGCGCAGAGCGCACGTTTGTATTGTTGTTAAAATACTCGGTGATTAGAAAAACACTACCATGTCAAATTAGGAGTGCGATTCTTGTCTAATGTAACTTCTTCTTCTTCTTAAACTTTCTATAGACTCAAGAGTCTGTTACTGCAGGATTGCCCTCCTGTGATGCTGAGCTCCAGCTATCTCTCCATCGTTTTGGGGATCTCCCTGGTGGACGGCGTCTATCCGGCATACCATGTAGAGCTATGTATGGAATTCTTGTAGAATTAATTCTCTGTACATGTTGGTACCAGTATCGTCGATGCTGTCGTCCCCATCTGACCACATCTTGAACCTAACAGACCTCTCGGATTGTGGTGTTCCTTACACGATCACGCAAAGTCTTCCCAGCAATAGCACGTAGAGTTCTCATTTCCGTTGTCCTTAGCATACTTTTTGTCCTGATAGTGTCCGCCCTCGCTTCGATGCCATATGTGAGGGTAGGTCGCACACAGGTCTTATAAATGCGTACCTTGCTATCCGTTCTCATATCTTTATTCCTCCATATGACATCTCTCAGGCAGCCCGCCACAACTGCAGCTTTATCTAACTGAAACCTTACTTCTCTGAGGAGGTCATGAGAGCCGAGCAGTTCACTGCCAAGATATAACTGGGTTCCTTGTTCAATTGTCTCGTCTCGTACTAAAATTCTGCACTCTAGTGGGTCTTTGGAGAATGCCATACACTTAGTTTTTGCTACGGAGATAATCATATTGTACTTTGAGCAGGATTCATCGAACTTTGTGAGCATTTTCTGTAAGTCATTTTTATTTTCAGCTATGAGTGTAGCGTCGTCAGCATAACAGAGAATTCCCACCGCTTCCTTTGCAAAAGTGTACCCCAACTTGAGAGATGCAACCTCTGCAATGATATTATCCATGGTGCAGTTAAAGAGAAGTGGGTAATGCAGTCTAATGTAACATAATGTATAATTCAAAAAATTTCGAAAGCTTACAATGTACTTCGTTATAACTAAAAGTTTTCTAGAATTTAGTATCACTCCATCCACAATGATTTTAAAAATGTATTATTTAGCATTGTAATTATGATACATTAATATGTTGAATAATCTTACATTAATTTTATTTTTATGTGCAATCTAATTAAAGCTGACGAACATTTTTACTTTATAATACCTGTACTTATATTTATTTTTAATCTTGAAACACTTCATTATTGTTATTTAATGTTTCCTAGAATCTGCCATGCCTAAACAATTAATATGTTAAATAAACTTGCTGACAACATTTTTAATTTACAAAATGTGTGATCATTTCAATGTTTGAATATAAAATATTATTTTTATATTTTTTTGCTTTTTCACTTCATTAAAAAATAAAGTGACAAGTTTTTATAAACGCACTGTAACTCACAATATTGCAAAATGACTCTTCTGGCTGAATGATCTATAACAGCAGAGAAATCCAATATTGAGTTCAAACTATTTACAAAAAGTTAACAATTTTTCATACTTTTGTCATGAGCGTATTTAATATTGCGATGTCCATATATTTATTTATTTAACATTTTTATTAAAGCACATCTAGCGAATTTATTGTTTTAAACATTTTTTTCCTTTCAACTAGCTTTCATTTCATAATGTGATTTCCCTGTCTATGCAGAGCGGAGAGAGCGCCATACTTCTATATCGCAACACACATATTTTATCTCTTCTCTATTCATACACAGTTTGATGATACTCCTACGTTTTATCTTTAAACTTAGGAAATGAAAGCAACATTTGAGTTAAAATCAAAAAAATTAAAACTTTATATAAATCTCAAGAAAAATGGGAAGATGAATGAGAATTATAAAGAAACATATGTAATGCTTTATTGACCTAGGAAAATTACCCTTAATCAAATCGAGTGAACCGCCAAATACGATGCTTAGAAAGATGCGTGATGCGTTGGTATACAAAGTGTTCTGTCTTGACCAGATTGCAAGGATAGTCCATGTTCAGAAATAAATTTGAATTTTTCACGAATATATTTTAGTCAGTCTGGATTTTTTAACACCCTCAATTCGAGCCTCATACGATATTTGGATATCAGATCATATTTTTTAAGGTTAAAAATAAACCAAACACAAACATTTTTGAGCCTTTCTTGTTTATCTGACAAATTTTCAACAGCATTGAGATAAAAATTGGGTATATAGAACCATTTTTGGAAAACAATATTGTTTATTAAACTCACTATAACATACTTTCGCATAATTTCACATTTAAATTACACAAATATATTTCCATTTCTAATAATTAAGAAAACTTTTCAAACAATAGTCAATTGATATCTAAATGTTCCTCAAAATACTTCTTGTCAAACACCAATGGAGACTTGATTAAAACTTTGCCTAGTTCATAATATCAAAGAGAATCTTGGGCGCGCCAAATTTTGGCGGAATATTATTTGTGAAGGCATTTTGAAATAACAATTAGCATAATTGATAACCCGTGGATGGGGGTTCGTTAGCATTTCATAATTGCTTCTTTATTGATTCGTCACTCGTCTTTGTGATTTGGGAATACTATAGTAGTTTTTTTGTTTGTATTTGTTCCTTATCATCGTCATCAGGAGCAGAACTTTGAGGTCATTTTTTTCTTTATCTATAATGAAATGTTCTGAATCGATCAAAAGGGCTGGGGTGTCGTGACAGAGCTTTTGCCAATGCTATTTCCGTGACGTGGTATGGTATGCCTTTATTAGAAATATGGGTGGCGTGTGCAGCTTTAGGAAACACTTGAATACAACACTTTTTGAGAAAGTCTTATTAAAATTTGTGATCATTATTACTATTTATCTTTATTTTTCACCAACGGTACCGTGTACATTACATTATTTAAAAAAAGGGAGTGAGTGCTCTTGAGACAGTTATAACAATTCAATAAAATTAAAATGTAAGCAAGAACACAAGTCAAAATTATTTAAAAAAATTACGAAATATACAGTTGATTAAACGTTTCGCGAACGTCTCAATTCAGCTGCCCGCACCTCAACACACCTAGTGTCAATCTTAACATTCACGCGGAAAGAATAACACAGTACAAATTCTACTCTTTATATAATCTGAAATCAGCCTTCTTTTATAGCTCAACATTTATATTTTAACACAACACACGTACATAACATTAACTAAATCCGAATGTGTTACTTAACCCGTGTCGGAAGATTTCTTTGAAGTTTGTCTTTCGTTAGTTTGTTTTTTTACAAAAATTATTTGTCTAAACAAATGCAGATGGGGAAGTTCCTTAGCTACCAACTTTGTATCTTAACACTCAGCTTATTTTTTTAGTAATATTTTAATATGTCAATAATAGGGGCTTCGAACCCCAAAGTTGAGCGCCCTTAAAGAGAGCCTGCTTTTAAAGGTCGCTATATATAATTTTATTATTATGACCATTAATCATTTTTCTAAATCTAGCTTTCGTTCATAAATCTCTATTTCTATATTTGTCTTAAACGTAGATTCTCTAATTATTTTAAAGCAAGAACTAAATCGACCAATTTTTATTAAATTTTGTCATCACTTCATTTTGAGGGTTTTAAATGACTCGATATTTACTGTGCCCAGTCTGAATTAATTTGAAAAATCGTATATCATATGCTATTAACTGGAGGCAGTGGCTTTAGAACTGCTCCGAGACTACGCGTTCTACAAAATTTAATATGTTGTTAAATTTAGATATTTTTCCGACCACCACAGTTATTTTTGAAGGTGTCAATAATCAGAAAAAAAATTGATTCTGCTTCAGACTTCGTATTCTTTACAGAAATTTCTTTTTTTCAGGACGCATTATACTCGTATATGCCTTATCTAAATTCATAAACCAAGCAGTCTTGGGGCCTCTTTAAATACAAAAACAAACAACTATCAGATTATTTCCAAGTAAAAAGTGCTAACCAACGAACGACCTCCGTAGCCCAGTTGGTAAGTTGCTTGACTTAAATCCAGACGTTTCGGATTCGATTCACGAAGGCACCCACTACATATTGCCCGCCGCCCCCCCCCCCAAATCGCGATCTCATTTTGAATAACTTAAAATCAGCCATCACCGAAGCCATGAACCTCCACAACTACATCCAAGAACATGGCTCGCACCTATAAACCATCCCATATATCCGCCGCGTTCTGGAATGCAAACGGTTCCCTCAGAACACATAAACAAGAGGTCGAGGATTTCCTTCTCGAGCACAACCTGGACGTGTTGCTGATAACGGAAACGCATCTCAAACCGAGCTACCGTTACAGCATCCGTAACTACTACTGCTACAGAGACGACCGCCTCATCGGCAGAAAAGGCGGCACCGCAACTCTCATCAAAAGCACAATAGACCACTGCCACATCCCCTCCCCTTCCACCGTCAACATAGAATCCACATGCGTAGTGGTGAACACCGCCAATCACGGCCCTCTTAAACTTTGCGCGACTTATCTTCCACCTACCTCCCCACTTGTCGAGTCTGAATTGGACTCATTCCTCGCAGATAATATCCCCACCATCATGGCGGGAGATCTAAATGCTAAACACCCCTTCTGGCACAGCCGCACTTCCAACACTCACGGTAATAAACTTGACGAAATCTCCTCCCGGAAAAGATACTTCGTGGAAGGACCCACGTCTCCCACCCTCTATCCACTAATAGACAATCATCGCCCTGATGTCATCGACATCATTGTCCATAACGACATTCTCTATCAAATAGATCTCACGACTGTTCACCAGCTTCAATCCGATCACTACCCGGTATTACTTCAATTGACGGATGGCTTACCACCCTTCTCGCCCTCAGCCCCTCCGCGACACATCACCTCGTGGAGCGATTTCGCTATTAACGTCGACAGCAGCATCAAAATACCGACAACCTTCCCCGACACGAACTCCATAGACGCCGCTATAAATGACTTCACAACCACCATCAAATCCGCTCTCACATCCTCTTCAAAAGAGAGACCAGCCGATAAACCCGAACTTCCCCTTCCTCCACATATCAAAATACTGATTATGGAAAAAAACAAAACCAGAAAGTTGTGGCAAAACACAGCTGTCCCCTCTTACAAAACCGACTACAACAGATTAGTCAAAAAAATCAAACACCTCCTACAGCAACTCCGCAATGACAAATGGTCAGACTTCGTCGAGTCTCTCGAATACAATGATGGACTCAAATGGAAACTAACGCGTAGCCTTAGAAAAACGCCCTCCCGACCCAGCTCTCTTCAAGGACCAAATGGCCCCGTTTTCTCTGCTCGCGACCGCGCAGAGACCTTTGCTGACTCTCTAGCTAATATCTTCTCGCCAAATGCAGACCTCTCTAACCCCTCTCACTCAATAATGGTCGACAACGCAGTTGCCGACATATTAAATGAGCAAACCCCCCCCACCACAGACTTCTTCTCACCGTTAGAAATTCAATCTATCATAAAAAATCTCATCAACAAAAAAGCCCCCGGCCCCGATAAAATCAATAATCTCACCTTGAAAAAACTTCCGAAAAAAGCCATTTACGCCCTTACCGCCATTTACAATGCCTGCCTTCGACATAAATTCTTTCCAACCCCATTCAAAAACGCCGACGTCATCATGTTCCCTAAACCGGGTAAAAGCCACGTTATCCCTGAAAATTACAGACCGATCAGTCTGCTCCCGACTCTAGGTAAAGTAATCGAAAAATTAATCCTAGAACGTCTCTCGTTAGAAACTTACTCACGTAACATCATCCCAGATTCGCAACACGGATTTAGGCCATTACACTCTACCAACCATCAGCTTCTTCGCGTTGTAGAACACATCATCAAATACTTCAGCTCCAAAGGCCTCACGACCCTCCTTTCACTAGACGTGGCGAAAGCCTTCGACACAGTCTGGCTCAACGGACTCATATTCAAACTGCACAAGTCAGGTATTCCCCTCAGACTAGTGCAAATCATCGCATCATTCCTTGAAAATCGCTCCTTCTCCGTCAAAATAGACGGTATAAACTCATCCCCTCGCCCCATTCTGGCAGGTGTGCCCCAAGGTGCACTGTTGTCCCCTATCCTGTATAACATATACACGAGCGATATGCCCCAATTTTCACGTACACATTGTATCACCGCGCAATACGCTGACGACACAGCCTTTCTCTCTTCATCGAAATATGAGTCCGTATCCCACAACAGACTGCAAGACTTCATTCCCATTCTGGAGCACTGGTGCACCAAATGGAAGATCAAAATAAATCCCACCAAAAGCACAGCAGTCCGCTTCTCACGCAGATACATCAAACCCATCAGAACTCTTAAACTCTTCGGCCAGAGCGTCCCATGGTCAAAACACGTAAAATACCTAGGCCTCACATTAGACAGTAGACTCTCGTGGCATAAACACGCCCTCAATATCAAATCAAAAGCTCACGGAACACTCAAATCATTATTTCCCTTGATCAGTAAATACAGCAAACTTAGCACGCGCACTAAACTCCACCTATATAAAGCGATCGTCAGACCGCAACTGACATACGCCCTTCCGGTCTGGGGCCACGCGAAGAAAACAACGCTACATCACATTCAGATCATTCAAAACAAAGCCCTCCGCATAATTTTAAAAGCACCCTACATCGTCCGTAATTCAAGACTCCACGCAGATACCAAACTACATACTATCCCCGAACATATGCGCGCTCTGGCCGAAAGGTTCTACAGCTCTATATCCCGTCATCCCAACCCAGTCATAAAAGCCTTAGATAACTACAACGCGAACACCAGTTACAGACACACTCGTCCGAAATCAATATTGCGAAACATCCCCCCGACCCCCCCCCCTCTTTAACTCTAATCATCCCCCCAAATGACCCCCCGATTGTCACTCTGAACACCCCATCATCGATAATTCCTCCGGCAGACAGTTTACCCCCATAGGCAACCGCATTTCTCACCTTCAATAAACATTTTCTACACCTTAATATATTTATAAAAGTCACACACATTTCCCCACTCATTTACTTATCTACATATACTATATACATTCTTATAATTTATTCACAATTCATTTTTTTTTTTTTTTTTTTTCACCCATTCAATATAAAACAGTGTGTGACGACACAAATTTATGTATATTTGTATTTAATATTATGTACATATCATCATATTTATATATGTATTTAATCGTTTATAATTTCTCATAATCATTCATAAAATCAAAACAATTACCACAAACCTATCCTTTCCCGATTCCCAAAAAGATCCAAAAATTTCCAATAAATATCTTAACAGTCGGAACTTATCCGATGAAGGAGTAAGGTGTCCTACCATCGGACCGAAACTCCGAACAAGCTATCCATCACTTGTACGAAGGCACCCGAAAAATTATAAATAGGGGTCCAAGTCTAATAAATAAATTCGTCTGGTGATAATACTCGTTCCCTCATATATGGTATGTGAGTATTTTTACCTCATCATGCGCGTTAATATTTATAACACATGCAATTACAAACTGCGAGTTACGAGCCTACTCCAGTGGTTCTAAATCTGAAGGCTTAATTAATGATCCCACCTTCGCTCTTCAATATGTTTGCATCCTCAATTTTGATATGTTAATGGGCGCGAGTATTAAATATCTGGTAAATAGTAAACTTACTGATCATTAGTTTCCTGATTTTAAACAAAAGTTAAAACCAATTATAGAAGGTATATATAGTAATCACTAGTGAAAATGTATTTATTATTTTCGAACGAACGATTCCTTCCACCTTCACTGTTAAATCTAATATTTTACATTCACTGTAAAATCAAATCGTATTTTTTTGCTGTCGATTTATTACAAATTCTATTTTTACTGCAATTCGTCGAAGATTTTGTCATCTTCACTCATAAATAAAATTACTCAAATTTATTTTAATTTAAGTCAATGAAACTGTTTATTTAATGAAAGATTTTTCAAACGGTTCTTTTAGTAAAACGATTGACTTGACAAAACAAAGCCAGAATTACAAAACAAATGGCGTTGTTGTCAATTTTAGATAAGGCTGAGAAATACTAATGAAGAACACATGTCCTTTACAAACAATCAGCCCTCAGGGAGGTTAAACATAATTTGAGAGTTGCGTGGAAATGAGGCCAACAACATACTCGTACACTAGCAAAGATAAGTTGATTCTGAAGTTACAGGAGTGGGGTTCGCTTGTTTAAGTGTCATCGTTTTTAGAACTAGATTTTATTTATAACAAACATACGATCTCTTTGTTTCCCTGTCTGAGTAGGAAAAGACAACAGAGCGTCAGCGTATCGGTCGCGATATACCTTTCGCCTTTTTCATATCTATGTATATATTTATTTATTAAGACACTTTATTGTGAAGTATATAAATAACGCGTTTATTGCCATACAGCAGTCTCTTCCAGACGATTAGACAATAATTACGATTTTGAGTGTCATTCGATGAGTAAAAGGTTACAAAGTTATTTCTAAAAAATACTTTAGTATACTAAATCAGTAAATAAAAAACATCTGTACAAATGTCAGCAAATACTGCGAAAGAGAAGAAAAAAGGAGCGATGAAGTAAACATTTCGTAGTTGATGGAGATGTAAAACAATAGTTTAACCCTGAGAGATCGGCGCACTGCTATAGCAGTGGAAGAAATTTGTTCTACCCTTGTATTCTAAATGAATATCATTCATTTAGAATACAAGGGTACATATTCTAAAATATATTTATGTTGTAAAAATTTTTTTTTTTTGTTTTTTTGTTGTTTAAAATAAATATTTATCACGAACGTCCGAATCGTAAATATATCTCAGCACTAGATAGACAATTATATTTTTTTCTCGTAGCGCTCTCAGGGTTAAAGGGATTGTTCCGCATGGACATTCATAGATGACGTGGAGAAGTACCGATGGACAGTATTAGATGACGTGGAGAAGTACCGATGGACAGTAATAGATGACGTGGAGAAAAGCCGATGGACAGTAATAGATGATGTGGAGAAGGACCGATGGACAGTAATATATGACGTGGAGAAGGACCGATGTGCAGTATTTGATGACGTGGAGAAGTACCGATGGACAGTAATAGATGACGTGGAGAAAAGCCTATGGACAGTAATAAATGATGTGGAGAAGGACCGATGTACAGTATTAGATGACGTGGAGACATACCGATGTACAGTAATAGATGACGTGAAGAAAAGCCGATGGACAGTAATAGATTATGTGGAGAAAAGTCGATGGACAGTAATAGATGATGTAGAGAAGGACCGATGGACAGTAATAAATGATGTGGAGAAGGACCGATGTACAGTATTAGATGACGTGAAGACATACCGATGTACAGTAATAGATGACGTGAAGAAAAGCCGATGGACAGTAATAGATTATGTGGAGAAGGGCCGATGGACAGTAATAGATGACGTGGAGAAGGACCGATGGACAGTAACAGATGACGTAAAGAAGGACCGATGGACAGTTATATATGACATGGAGAAGGATCGACGAACAGTAATAGATGACGTGAAGGACCGATAAACAGTAATAGTTGACGTGGAGAAGGACCGATGAATAGTTTATTACCAGTTCTTAGATTTCTCATGCAGCTCCTTGATTTTTCAGATTTATCAATATTCCAAAACCTTCAAATTATTATTGTCTTGGTCTTTTTGTCTTCCTCTGCCTCATTTTCCACTTACGCTGTCCTGGTATTTATAATATCATCATGAAAAAGGATTATCTTTTTGGCCTAGTTGGTGAGACACTTGTATTTCATCCAGAGGTAAATGGGGTTGATTCCTAATGGTACCAAAAAATGGTTTCTAATGTTTCTACTAAAGACCCTTATTACACATTTTGATGATTCAAAGGAAAATACTTTTATATGATAACAAGCTCACTAGGTGTTCTTGTTTACAACGAAAGCGTTACACAATATAACATATAAAAAAAACATTTAACTTTAAACACGCTTTTTATCTTCAGCATTATACACATATTGCAATGTAGTTTTTAGTTTCACTGCTATATTTTAATAGTATTTTGGTCTTTATCACTATATCCCTATATAGTTTTTATCTTTACTACTATATTTTTATAGAGTTTTTACGTTTATCACTATATTCATATATAATATAGTTTTTATCTTTCCTACTATATTCTTATAGAGTTTTTTCTTCACCACTATGTCCCAATAGAGTTTTTATCACCACTACAATATTCCTAATGGAATTGGTAATAAGAATAAATAATCACGAACACATACATAGTATATCTTGCTTTACTAAATATTAAAGAAAATATTGAACGTGTATAAATCGGTTCATGGACGAATATTTTGTCATTTCATTTCATTTTACCTATTTTTTGTATGCAACACACAATCGAAAGAGTAATGTTGTGTGGCAATTTTTACATTCCATTAGAAAAATGTTCACAGGTATTATGAGAAAAATCGAACTTTGCATCCTTTTTTTGGTGTCATCAGGAATACCTATATAACCCGAAGCACTGGGTAAAAAATAAAGTTTTCTTTTTTACTTAGCCACATTGTGTATAAATTAGTTATAGAATAAATAATGAACATAAGTATTGAACATTAATGTACAGATTATTTGCTTATCTGGAGCACGAATCTGTCACAAACTGCTTCCTGCTAATTGAAAAATATATCTAAAATATAATATTTTTAAGGAAAAAAGAGGAAAAATTTGTGTTATTTAACAGCTAATTCAAAGAACATTTCTGTTATAAAAAGATTCTTTATAATTTGATATTAAATCGTTTCACTTATTTCAAAACTGTTTCACTTATTCAGTTATTCTAAAAAGGTGAAATATAAGCTTTGCTCTCATGGCAGGTATATTATTTATTCTATAACTGATTTATGCCTTCTGTAGCTTAGTTAAAAATAATCCTTTGATTCCTATCCAATGTTTCCGGTTATATTACTAATGACATCGAAAAAAGAGGTCAAAGTTTCTTTATATTTACAACCAACACTAGCATCGTTCTTGTTGGTTGGAAGAGACTGCTACATATTAATAAATCTACTAGATTGTACTGTGTGCAATGGAAGTATAATACAATTAATTATTTCGAATGTACCCTTCAACTTAGTTGAATTAGTGATTCAGACGAACGAGTATGAAAAAACGTCACCGGGAGAGAATTGTCTTCAGCTGTCTCGCGCTTTCGATTTTAGAACCACTGAAGTAGGCACGGCTCTAGTTCTTAATCTAACTTTTAGCAATGAAGAGGTAATAACACTCTTACACGTTTAGCGCGTGTGATTTTTATTACAAGTCTAATACCCTCTTTTATATATTTTTTGGGGTATCTTAGGGAATTACACCCGAGATCCCCGGGTAGAAGTCAAGCGTCTTATCGTCTAAGCCCCAGAGATCGTTGATTATACAATACAATACAATGAACAAAATTAATGAATATTGTTAATACACAGAGTGATACACTAATCAGGAACTAAACTAAAGACAAAGGATACGAACAACGCGTACCAAAAGCCTATCGATTAGGCTGTAAGCCTCGTGTAATCTTAGAATGGAATAATAAGCAAGAGAACATGATAATCTCGAAACATTTTATAAGACGTGACGTGTTTACAGGAGACACACGCGCTACTCTCACGTCATTCTACTCGCTGGAGTGAGACGTGACTACGAACAATTAATCATGGACTCAAATAAACTTAAACTGAAAATAATATAAATAAATATTTAGATATCATTATACATATTCTTATTTTAAGTTCATCTACTTTTAGAAAGTTGTTGATCATGATGGGCTTTCTTGACATACGAGACAATAGCACTTGACAAAGATATGGTACCACAATTCAATCACTCCCGTAAGTTCTACAACCAGGATATGTGAATTCTTCCCACACTTCCTACAATTGAGTAAAATAATAGCATATTTTTTCTGCTTGCATCATAAGTACTCATTCTTCTTTTGATGGTAGATAATACTTCTTCAACTTTATTCATCCGTTTCAAGATGCTATCATTATGGAGTTTGTCAAACTACGAGTCTCTCAGAATTCTTCGATTGTAGCACATTCCTAAAGCTTCTACAATAGCTCTTTTATGGTGGTCTGAGTAAGTTTCCATGCTTCAACACCATTGAGGAGTATGGAGAATATGTAACAAAGCAAAATTCAAGAGAAAGCAGCTTCGTGACATTCTCGCTCTTAATTTAGTATTTATATAGTTTGTGTGAGCTCTTGAGTGTGGTGTTTTTTTATTGTTTTTTTATGATTATGTGCGGTATATTGTGGGATGAACGTTTTGGTCTGTCTGGAGTGATGAAGTGTGAGGGGTTTGATTCGCGTGATGTATTCATATGTGATTGAGTGTCAATGTTTATCAGGTTGATGAGAATGTGCGACGGGGTTTTATATAGTAAAAAATCTGAAAAAAGTATCGATTTATTTTTTCATACTGTATGTCCTCAGTGAGATACATGCAAAAGCCTAGTTTACTGAGGATACGACAAATGAAAGGCAACAAACCCAGATCCATTTAAATTGTGTGTTCAAATTAAATAACCTGTTGTTTTTTCGCAAATTATGTATATTTAGTGTCACGTGTAAAATAAATAAAAATAAATAAAATATTATTGAGCTCGCTAAACTTATCTGTACTTTATTTTAATGTGCTCAGTTTTACTGACAATCATAAACATTGTCTTTAATATGTTCAGTTTTACTGGCGATCATGAGCATTGTCTTTAATATGTTCAGTTTTACTAACTATCATGAATATTGTCTTTAACATGTTTAGTTTTACTGAAAATCATAAACATTGTCTTTAATATGTTCAGTTTTAAGCATCTTGTATAAAAAAATATATATATTTTATGTTTTTTTAAATCAATACTCAGCTTCTGAAAAAAAACTTCGGAGTTAATTTAAATAATTTTCCTTATGAACCTTAAATTATTTCCAATATTTTTACTAATTTAAACCAAAATTTTGCAATCTCTACTGTTTTTAATTCTGGACTATGCGTTCATGTATTATTGGGATATTACAGAGGAATGATTTGACAAATTACAGCGTCTTCATGGGTCACATGAGTCGTCTTTGTTCTCAATGAAGAACGGTGATAAATTAGAACGCCAAGAGTTAGTATAGTTGAACATGTCAAAATAATTTGAAATTCAAAACTGGAAGAAAAAGAAACCAAAGTCAACGTCAACCAAGTCAATTAAGTGGGAGACTATCATTTTCACTGAGTTATCTTGGTCACGGTAATTATGATATAAAAATAAAATCTATCAAAACCTTTAAAATATTATAACGGGGTCTAGCTATTCGTAATGTTTATAAATTATCAACAATTGTCCATCAAGAATTTGCTAGAAACTGTCTTAGATCGATCTGTGGGTCTTCATGTATCGGTAGAAACTAATTATTACACGGCATATTCTACGTGGAACGGTAATAGTATTCAGAAGGTTTCCAACACGTACATATCCTTTATATATTTACCTGTGTTTGCAACATGTTTTCGACGTTCCGATTAAATACTTTTTACATTGTGTGTTTTAGCACTTTACCTAGTTGTGAACACAATATTATATTACCAAATACGAGTAGAACCAATTATTTTGATTATTAGTATTCTTTATTGCTGTAGAGACAACGTTAAAAAATGTTAATTTTATAAGCACTAGTATACTAAATTATTTCCATCCAGAATTAAGACATCCTCTGAGGTCAGGTTGGTAAGACGCTTGTCTCGCAAGTCAGAGGTTGCAGGTTCATTCCTGTTGGAATCGAGGATACGAAAAAATAAATCAGATGGGGTTTGACTTAAGGTATTTTTAATATATTTTTGGTTAGTTGGAAGACATTGTTACATGGCAACAAGCCCACCAGGCGGTATTGTAAATAACTAAAGTGATTATAATACAATATAGTACAATACAAGAACGCTACCTGGACAGCACTAGGTGTTTCACGAATCAAATCCCCTTCGACACAAGATACTTTGCTCTTCGGGTACTGCAGCTAGTGTTACAGGTACACGTTTTTATCACACATACAAGAGTCGATTCCTCACGCAACATTCTCCATAATGACATGTTATCATCGGTTCTCCCTGTCTGTTAGGACTTTAAGAGATTTACGGGTTCTCCAAAACAATTCAGAGCTAGACAGTACTAACTCGACTGGTGAAATTCAATTGCTGAGGCACGATGTTCCTCTCCATTACATCCTAGCAACAGCGGATGGTTGTTTCAGAGGATAAAAGTGGTCTTAGTGAAATATGATATACCAATACTTTATTTTACTTTACACGACAAATAACGTATATGGAATATGAAAAACAAAAAAAGATATGCAAAAAAGTCATTTGAAGTAGATACTCAAATTATATAGATGTGGGTTTTATGTTTCATTAAAGTACAAGTAAGCAAGAATATATTGATCAGTTTTCGGACCCAAATGATCTTTTTTTTATAATTTATTACATCTGAAAGAAATTTTTATTCAAATTATGTTAAAAGATTAATTATGCTCTTGGTACATATCAAATAAAGATTTGTATTTGAGCAAGTTCCAGAATAGAATAATTTATCAAATTTTCAAGGCGACTTCTTAGAATGACAAATGAGGACTTCACAATGTTTTTTTAGGGGAACAGCTGCTCCCGCCAATTATTATAGAATCTTCATCAAAACTTCTGCAATAATAATAACTCGGCCCTCAGGAGAGAAAATAATTGAACTTTTGAGCGGTTATTGGAAAAAGCACTTTATTTTAAATTTATTGAAACTTCATCGATAATTTGAGAAGTTGGTTAAAACTTAAAAAGCTTCGTTCTTTGAAAATTTACGATACACAACTTTGTTTTGATCTTTACAACATAAATTGATAGATTAACGGTTTATGCGAGATTAAACTATTAGCAAACTTTTGAATATAATATGAATACTTTTATTACTAGACTCTTTTAAAATAAAACGCAATTTCCGTACCAAAAAGTTAGAGGTGAAAGGAATATATCTATGTTCATTTTTTATTATGACTTACGTAAAAAGTTCTACGTATAATAAATAATTGAAAAATCGTACACTACCTTGATCAAAAAGTTTTAGGACCGGCCACCGTGTGGCGCTGTCAGTCACGCGATTGTAATTCTTTTTTTTTTTGTTAGGCTACCACATCTATCATTGACACTTCCCTTCAAATTTCAGCGTCATAGCTTGACATTTGTAAAAGTTACGCTGTACTGAGTAGATCTACCTTTGTGCGTGTTTTAGATTTTTTACAAGTTTGAAAATGGCATCAACTGTGCATCAACGAGTTTGCATTAAAATTTGTGTGAAAAACGGATTTAACGGTCCACAGACTAGGGGAGTGTACTTTGAAGGGGAGCATATCGATTTTTATGAATAAATTTGTATTTTCGATTTTATGAATAAAGTCCTAAAACTTTTTGATCAAGGTAGTATAACTAATGATTTGTCTTTCAATTCATCAAAAAAGTTTTGTAACGCAACTTTTTAGTGATCAAATTCAAGATGAATGAATGGCACAAAATGTTTTATTGTATTTTTCTTATATTATATAACTACGAGTATATTAAAACTTTTTGAAAAAAATAATCTACGATTCTGAATCCTATCAATATTTGAAATCGTTTTTTTTAACCTGGCGAGTTTATTGCCATGTGGCAATCTCTTCCAACCAACCAGAAATATGTTTTTATAGGCCCTAAGTGTTAACGAAACTGGACCATATTAAAAAAAATCTGGGTTCCAGCGGGGATCGAACCCGCAACTTCCGGATCGGCAGACAAGTGTCTTACCACCAGGCCGCGGAGATCAACTATATATACATTCTACAAAGAAAAAAATCATTACACTTTCTACCAAAGATGTTGCGGAAACGTGTATTTGGTTCAAAAAATATTTTTTCAGCAATTGATGAAATAGATTTCAGAAAAATTCTTTCAAATAATTATTTATTGTATTTATATAAATACTTATAATGCAAGATAAAATATACCGTATTCTAAAATCTGGAACAATGTAAAATAATATTTGATATTATAAAGATGAACAAAATAAATCCCTAATTAAAAAATGAATAAAACTGATATTATAGACACCAATAGTTGAGATAGTAAAACTGATATAATATACTCCAATATTTGAGATAATATAACTAATGTAATATAAACTAATACCAAGAGAGAAGATACGAATAGAAAAGATGATAGAAAATCAGAAAAATAGTCGAATTATTTACGAGAGTGAATATTTCGTAAGAAACTGTCTGAAGCTCGCCAATATCAACAAAAACGAAGAAAAAAAAATAGAAGTTGCCAGTAAATTAAAAAATATACCTTTTATTTTTACCTAACGAAGGAAAATAATGTATTTAATGGAATTGAATAATTCAAGTGTTGAATAATTCAAGTGTTTATCGAAATATTTTACAAAATGCTGAATATTTTTCAAATGTATTTGAATTAAAATTTTCAAATTTGTACGAAAAACGTTGTAATATACGAGTATGTTAACAAATCAGTAAGTAAATTCTCCAAATAATAAAATGAAATGAAATTAAATTTGTTTGTATTATTTGACAAATGAAAATGTCTTTTTATTTTATCTCAAACTATTCAATTTATTCTTCTTATTTCGTATGGTACAACAGTGTGGTCTTCAACATATCCGAAGTCGTAATTCGAACATTTAAAGAGAATGACTGAGAGTCAATATTGTCTTCGGCCCTAGTAAATAAACCTTCGTGTTTAGAAATACCGCAGTAGACACGTAACTCGCGGTTATTCATCAATATACTCGTACAATACATTTTGTAAACAACACTCACACACGTACTCGGCGCACACGAGTATTGGTAGCAGATAAACTCCCTTCCGAGATTGCTACCACTTGAAAACTCCTTAGTGAAAGTTAAGCGTCTTAATAACATAGCTACGAAGGTAGTCTAAATTATACAACGAAGCTTTCATTTTTTTCAATAAATTCAAATTGAAAGCTTTCCTTCGATTTCGTTATATTTTTCAGAGAATAAATGTCTAAATTTGGAAAATAGGAAAACCCCTATAAATATTCATTCGGTCAACAAATCCCTTGGGTTGGGTTCACACGTTTACAATGTAACATTTTCCGATAAAAACGATCATCGTCCATAATAATGTCTGGTGTAAACCCTGCACTAGGGACGCTGCCCGTATAACGGCCTCCATGCACCACATTTCACAGGCGATAAAACCCCGTTTACACACTCGTAATGCGGCAGATTTACGACTTTATACTTCCCTAACTCGACGTTTGTCTTGTTATTTGAAAAATGAGCTATGCAAATGTTGTGCCATTGTTTCACTTTAAAACAATTTTCCGTAACTAAGATTTTTGTATATTTTTAAATAAAGCTCTCTCGTTTGAAATGCAAACGAATTTTTCATACTAAGTTCACACAAATATTTAAAAATATATTTCCAACTATTACATATCTCTAAAAATATTAAACACTAAAATATCACTTCTAATACATAACCTTACCTTAAATTGATGGCTTTAAATTAGCAGTAACGAGTATAATAGAAGGCATCATACAAAGCAGAAGTTGAGAGTACTAATTGACGCCAATAGAGATGACATGTAAGCCTACATGTGATATGCATATCCTGTTGCATATATGAAAAGTTCAGAACAAGTAACTCCATTGACTCCCTGATTGATTTATAAATTATATTTTATATTTGATACAGGTTTAACCCAATCACATCAATTTATATGATTTTTTAAAAAATTATTTAGTCTAAATACAGCATCATGAAAACAGGGACAGTGTTGCTCATGCTTCTCTGTGAAGTGTTTCTGTTACACCTACAATTTTTACTAAAGAATTTAATCTTCAATGTATGCATCGAGATGTGAAATATGTCGATATCTGAATATTTATTCAACAAAGTCATCCAGTGTGTGAGTGGTGATGCTCTTAACAGTTCAGTTTAGCTAATAACTAATAACCTTTGACTGGTTCTGCTGCTGTTTGCTCCCAATTGTACGTGTTAAGCTTCTCGTGTAGTACATAGTTATGAGTATATCATATATGTTGCGCTTTCCACCGTGTTTTCTTCTGCCTTCCGTCCCTTTACCAAAGAGGATATATCTTGGAAGGCTGGAGTCAGGTATGCAAGTTACATGTCCAGACCAACACAAGAGAACATACAACACCAGAATGTCAATACTACAGCAGTTTGCTCATTTCATAACTTAATTGTTTCAGACTCTATTGTGTAACGGTTATTATTCACATTGTAAGTCGACTGTTGTGTAACGGTTATTATTCACAATAAGCAAGCGGGGTTCCCAGATTTGATTCGTGGTGAATAGAACTGGTGTCCCCAAGGCTGGGCTCGTCCTATATTGGTGGTGTATCTAGGCCGAGGGGATGTTATTAGATGATCTCAGACCTTTTGATAGCTTCTCTCTTAAATGTATTTTCTGCCATTTATGTGTTTTTGAAATGTATTTAAATATATAATGTACATACTATGTTGTTATCAATAAACCTTTATTTACTATTTAATTCACTTTAATTTTTAGATTAATTTATATCTGAATTCATAAATTTCCATTGTTTAAAAGCTACTTCTCACAAATTCAAATCAACATATAAGGACACAATAAAAATAATGTTGTATGAAAAATCAGCCATATAAAAAATCTACATCAAATTTAACCCATGGAATTTTGATATCTTTGCTATTGGAATTTTGGGATCAATTTGTCGAAACTGTGTTTGCTGAAATTCAACAATTCGTAAAGCGTCATTTTGTGAGCGAATGCTATCTCAGCGGTGCCTTTCTTAAGCTAATATTTAAATGAAGAACGAATTTATATAAAAAAAGCTTATTTCAAAATAATAAAGCCGGAGAAAAATGTTCATAAAATACTTAATAGGGAACTATCTAATTAGATGTTTTGAGTGTTCAGATAAAAGGGTATTTATTATCAATATAATTAATATCTGACCGATCGATCATCTACAATGTACTATCTATCCCATATATTATTGTATTATTGTTTATATTATATAAATAACTCTTAAAGTTTGTACCTAATTATGACAGTAATAATTCTTCATCTAAAAGGCTTCACCTTCTAGTTCTTATCCTACACTACATTTTAAACTTTATTGTCTGAAGGAACATAGCACACCCGAATTTAATACGCCTAGTTAATTTTTTTTACAAAAACGTGTAGCGGAAACAAAGTGCAATTATCAGAACAAAGAAGTGAATTTCAGATATAATTAATACCTGAGCTTCAAAGATCAGATTTATTTATAAAAGGAAGAAATCTGGACCTTCATTTATTTTCACTCCGTTTACGATTTTTACATAATTTTCAAGACCGTAAATAAAAAATTATCTCTTCTTAACTTTGTTTACGTATCCTAACCTCAAAAGTTCTTGAAATAGTTTCAAAAATGCAGAGAAGAAAAATAAAGCACGGTATTTAGTGTTCTTGTATTCTTATTTATTTTCAATTATACTCGTATAAGAGATATTTTGATAAAGATTAAAACCACGATCCGAAGCAGATTAATTTTTAATTCTTTCTCAAGTAATAAATCCTTGGTACGCATTATTCCTGGAAAAGTGACCGCCAGCTACCCTTTTTCGGGAGTTTGGAAGGTAATTCTTCCTGTGTGATAATCACAAGAAACTTTACGGGGAATCCGGATCTCATCTTTACGATACTTAGAATACGATCCTGCTAATCGCTTCCCCGTCTTCTCCATCTTACGATTTCGAAACATTAAGACATTGTTTTTATTTCTTATTCTGCCTTTGAGTGTTTTACCACTTACATATCAAAACTCTCTTATTTCTGATGTTCTAAAGAGTGCCTTAATGTGTGTACCATCAGCTCTAGTTTCAATTATCATAATCATATTTATCAGTTTTACAAAACCCAGGATGAGTCGTGGATGCTTTCAGGGTTCTCTGCCACATATGATATACGAGTATGTCTCAGAATCATTCGTTCTGTGATTGCTAACCATCCCGTCGGATCCAGTTCCAATAGCATATATCATTAAAATCTACCACATGTTTTATAGATCTTCACTTTACTAAACGATACCATGTATAATGTTACATTTTCTTATACTATTATACAATACATTTGATACATTCAGATATTGCAGAAACTTTGTTCACGTGCTACGTAGTTTTATTGTATTATATAAGTCACAAAGGCTGATATCATTAGAACCAAAATATTTTGTTTATAGTTAAGGCATTAACGTTGTGGAGGTTTAAAGACATTGTGATTTATTTTTATCAAACACTGTTTATTCCACTTTTTTGTGACGGTATAACCCTACCGGTTTCAAGGCTTTCACCTAATATTCAGTCTTGTTTGCACTCCCCTGAAGATGAGGTGAAAGCCTTGAAACCGGTAGGGTTATATCGTCACAAAAAAGTGTTATAAATAGTGCTTGATAAAAATAAATTACAACCAAAATATTTAAAACACATCAGCTTTTAATTTATTTTAAAGCTCATAAATATCTTGAATCTCACAGATTCTCTCAATATACATTTTCCGATTCAAAAGTCGAAATATAAATAATCACAGTTCAATTATTTAACGTTAAAAATAACTTGTTAATCGATGCCGCCAGTATAAATATTTAATTTAATGATGTGATTGAATAGTATTTGTAAAATTAATATTTAAATCAACAAGAATGATAATAATGGAGTACATATTTAAAAATCATTATTTGATAAATCAAAATTAAAAACTGACAATTATAAAAGTGTATAATTTCAAACAATTAAAGATAATTTAGAATGGAAAGAAATTGTGATATTTATAAAATAGCGTGACTGGAGTGTGAAAAAATAGCAAGGTAGTAATTAAGGAGCATTTTTTATTAAAATTCTCAATTCTCGTGAAATGAATGGCTACGAACGAATATTTATTTACCACTTTGATGCAAATACACCTAACGGATTTCTTATTTTAAAGCAATATATTCCAATCAATTAGACTTTGTTTAGTATTTATTATAAGAATACATGATCGTATCTTGTATTTAGTACATAAAATTGATGAGCAATAGAAGTTAAATCTCAAGAAAAAGGATTAGAATGGGAAATGTATGGGAATTAAGGACAAAAAATATACTTTTTAAAAATGCTTCTGTAGGCTTTTTCTTGAATATCGCTAAGGATTTAGCATATTTGATTCACATAAGTATTGGTATTGGAAGATTCGGAGAACCAATCTTCCAATACCAATACTTATGTGAATCAAATAGAGGAGTAGTCCATGAGACATTTGCTGAAGAGTCCAAGAAGCTCTAAATCTCCCATTGAGGAGGACTTGTTTCTTGGAATATCCAGTACTCTCCAAGTGGCAAAATTCTGGGTGGAGTTATTTGGTGCCGTTGACACGATAACAAGGAAAATTAATACAAAATTTCACTTACATTTTTTTCATATTCTTTGTTGACTAGATTCGAGAATTTCAAACATTTTCTTACCTGCAAATAAAAAATAAAAAAACATGTTATTAATAGTTTACTTTACCATTTACTCATGACTGTTATTAGCAATGGCAGGTTTCTGAAACCGAAAAAAGATTAAAACACGTACACCGCAAAGTGAACGAACAACCTTGTAAAAGATTTTTTATAGATGGTTTCCTTATCTTTTTTTTCGAATTTCGTGTTACTTAAATTCTTTGTCGTTAAAATCAAATTTAAAAAATGATTATTATAAAATTAAAAATAATTATTTGTCATTTTATTTTATGTAGCACTACTCTTAGTTTATTTAGTTTCAAATTAATGATTTATATTGCAAAGTACTTCCCTGAATAAAATAAAGATGAAGTTATTATTTTTATTTTTTCTTAATTTGCTAATCTAATGTTACTTAATACTTTTATTTTCTTTTCAAAAATATCAGTTAAATTTTAAAATTCGACTTCTCAAAATCTGTTACCTATTTTATAATTTTACTGCCTCTTTGTAAAACTTACATTTATAGTTGGAATTGAGGAAGAGATAAGCTAATTTAATCGCATTTTTCGAATCGTATTTCAGCCAACAGCTAAATATCAGTTAAATATTGAGATTATGAAGAGTTATTAATGTCAAGTTCAAAATGTGTCTAAAACTTTAAGAATGGTTTTTCCTTGTAATATCCTTAAGTTAGGGTGCAAAATATTATCATCCCTTAATAAATTTTTCATCATTTGTAAGGATTTAGTTAATTCATTGTATTGTAAAATTGAAACTAAAAAGTTGGAATTCTTTTTAAAATACATATTTGATTATTTAAGAAAGGTGTTTTAAATATGAACGTTAAGAATTTTACAAATAATATTTAAGGGCGCATTTATAAGTAGTTAATAATTTCACAAATAATCTTTAAGGATGTATTTTTTCCTTAATTTCTATGATTTTTTTTAAACAAATCAAGCCTCAATGGTTTTCGTAAATTTACTGTTAAACAGAAATTGCCGGAAAATCTAGTTTAGCCTTTTCTCTTCTGCTTCAAGCAAATTTACTGAAGTGCTCCGAAGGACCAATTCGTCTGGATTGATTTCAGAATAAAAATTTTCTCTCTATATCATTAAATATTCTTCTCTATAAAGAAATCAAATTAATCCTGAGCAGTTAATATTTTTTTATACTCTTTAAGAGAAAGGCCTATTTTTCCTTAAATTTCTCTGTAAAGATAATCTTAACATGAAAAAAACATTAACTTTACAACTTTATTAAAATTAACTAAACACCTAGAAAATCCGTTTCATTAGTAATATTCTTCGAGACATTTATAGCATAGCCTACCCTCCGAGACTGGCGGAGGGTGGGTTTTGGGGGTGTGATTCGATTTGCAGAGGCGACAAAGAACAGTGGGTGGTGTGAAAACTTCGTTTAAACCCACATCTTGTCGCAACAAAAAGAAATAAAATATACTAAACGAAGCGAAAAGCGATGAATCACTTGATCTTTTAGTGTTTTTTTCTCTTCGTTGTGACTAAATGAAAATTTCGTGCTTTGAATGCGAACTGTTTAACCTATTATTGGGTTAGTAATAAATATGAGACTGTGTTTTAAACTAAAATAATTAATTTATATCGCCTTATTTAAAATGTGCTTTGTTAAATATCGAAAATATTAAATAAATAAATTTAAAATTAATTATTTTAAAAATATATTTCAGATTATTTAAATGAAACATTTTAATTTCACTAGGCCAACAGAAGTGTAGATGTTTCCGTTAGTAAAGAAGACAATTTGGCAAAGAAAGTTTCAAGTTGCACTTCATCAATCAAGAAAACGCTACAATTGGGTAATTTCATATCTGGTTGGTGAGTGTTTTTAGTGTAGATGTTGTTTATAGTTCAGGAGAGTCGTAAGTTTTGACTGGAAGAATCGTTATTTCATTTCATCTATTTTTTTTTCATTTGTACTGTAAATTCGTAGTTTCGTTGTCCTTAAGAGAGATTTCATTAATTCCTACTACAGTCTTGTACTTTTGATTGAATCAAATTAATCGTGTTTGATTTTATTTACTATTTATATTATAGAGATATTTTCGTGCACCATATTTTGAAATATATTGTATCCTAAATTATTAGTTTTTTTGAAGACAAATATTTTTTTTATAATATGTGTTTATTTTATTTTCGTTTTTTTATAAGTCCTCAGTTAGGTAAGGTAAAAACTTTGTTTACTAGGGACACGACAAATGAAAGGCAACAAATTCAGATCTATATAAATTGTGTATCCATTTTAAATAACCTGTTGATTTTTCATCATATATAAATAAATAAAAATAAATATTTAAATAATAATTGCAACTGTGAAGGACACTTATATGAAACGAATAATACCAAAAAACGTCAACGATTTCAAGTAGATATGCTAAAAGCGTTCATTCATCACAAAATTTAACATAATTTATTATTACGAAGATCTGAATATACTCGTATTTGTGATTTATTAGAACAAATAAATTACCCAAAGATTATAAATTACAAGTATT
>OX463845.1:9865151-9983831 GCA_949825065.1 Odontocerum albicorne
CTGGATAAAAATAATGATAATCAATAGTTCACAATATTATTTTAGTGCCAACTTTGATATATGGGAGTGAAACGTGGACGTGGAAAAGATTGAGAGGAGCCCAGTGAATGCTGTAAAAATGCGTGCATTGATAATGACAATGCATACATGGAGTGATAATGTATGACTTAATACGGAATTAAATGATAAGGAATGAATGTGAACTTAAAACTGATGTGTTAAGAAAGATGAATAAGAGTACGTTGAGATGGTTTGGGCATGTGGAAGAAATGAATGAAAAAAGACTATCAAAACAGATATATAGTGCAGATATGAGTGGAAGGCGTGTGAGAAGACCAAGGAAAACATGGTTGGATCAAGTGAATGATATTCTGAAAGAAGGAACGTGGAAAGGCCGAAAAATCGTACAAGTTGTATAAGAAGGTGTGTGTCAGGGAAATTTTGTGATGATATATGTATGTATGTAATAAAGAATATATATCAATTGTATTATTTATAGTTAAGGCATGAACATTGTGGAGGTTTAAAGACGTTATAAATTGTTTTATCAAACACTGTTTATTTAACTTTTTTGGAATAATATAAAGTGGAATAAACAGTGTTTGATAAAAAAAATACACTACTATATATTAACTATACCTATCTTGGTCTCGATACCAATTTTTACCATTAGCATAAAAAAACTACCGATTCCAACGTGAAGAAAATGAGGCAACATCAATTTTTGCAGTATCTTTTTTGAACTTATTTTTTTCTAAATATCAGTATTTTGTTATACCTTTGTTATGCTACATATCTTAATGAGTAATAATGTTACATATCTTAATGAGTAATAATTAATCAATTTGAGTAATTTTACCAATAAATTGCTGCGTTTCTTCTTCGTGGAACTTATCCACCTTTAGATCGATTGTTAATTTTTTGAAGCTTAATTAGCTAAAACTTTAAATGGTCTGGAATTGTAATTTAAAAATATAAATATTATATTGGCTCACATAATTGCATTATGACTTGAATTTGATGGCACAAATCATCCTTTAAATAAAAACAATAAATTGCTTTGTTGTTTCAATAATTATATCAATCCCCTCGACACGTGTTTCTACCTTCTATATTGAGACTCTTCAGGCAACGAGCCCGGTTTATTACGAAAGCAATGCTTAGGTCAGAATATTGTCATGTTTTTATCGAAGTGAATGTTGTATTTTGACTCAAAGGAATTTTTTTTCATGAAAGGTGATAACTTTTGCTTAATAATTGAAAATTATTTTTAGATGAGTTTGGATAGATAAATGCAGAGATCTCGTTTCTCGCTGCATACCAATTATGTACTATATCGTGAGTGTATATGTTAGTTTCGTATACCAATATTTCGACTTTCCCCTCGTCCTTGAGATAATCTATAAAGTACAAATACCATAGATTTTAACGCTGTGCTTATTTTGAATGGTCCATTATCATCTCGGCTGCTTCGCTTTCGTGGGGCAATAAAAATATCTTCAAAAGTAATTTCCTATTATTTACTTCCGACACAAAATACCGTCTGTCTCACTCTCCTTACTTGAACTTTCTCTTGAGATAATTTAAGATTGAAAATTATGATAAAGTGTTGCGTCAATATTAGTTTGTTGACCTTGTTGCTTATATCGATTTGATTGACGCAGATCGATATAAAAATCAAAAGTTTGACATGATTTGAAATTTACTTTACCTATAGTACATACATACATATCACGGGTGTCCTTTGTGGGGTAGGCAGAAATAACAGATCTCCAAACTTTTTTATCCAATCATATACGTTTTGTCTCCTTCACAGTCGTGGATCTCTTGATGGACAATAATATTATATTCCTTATACTTTTTACTTAACCTTCTTTTAAAAATCTGGTCGTTTATTTTTTAATCCACTTTGCACGGATTTCTCCTGTTACACAAAGAGGTTCTAGTGTTGGCTTATTCGTTAGGATTCTTCTCATACTGCTAGGCGGTACCGAGAATATATCCACAGTATCATTCAGTTGGTTTAATATCTTCTATACCACGCGTGGCTCAGTGTTTAGCCATGATATTCATCCTGTAAGTTGGTATGTAGACCAGAAGGTGAATTCTTGCACGGGTCTATTTATTAGGTAATATACGAATACATATAAACTTAGTGCTTCTAAAATCGCGGGACAGTTAAAGCAACCTTGAAAAACCTTTAGTAGGAATATCGCGATGAATTGTTGCCTTCTTGTTTCGAGGCTTCTACACACCGTGAGAAGTTCGACATGGTTAGTATATGTTATTTTGGGTAATCGCCCTTTGTTCTGTACCATAGATATCTGAGGATTGTTTTTATTTTTGTTTTATTTTGTTTATATATTTGAGCTTTTGAGAACTTTATGTCCAGCAATGTTTTCCTCAGTCTATCTCTTACATTCATTTGAAAATTACAATACATAATAGTGTGTTGGTGTCCATCTTGACGTATGGACGTGAAACGTAGACTTGACAGAAGTATAACAATAAAATGAAAGCTGTGGAGATGCGGGCACAAAGGAAAATATGTGGAGTGTCAAGACATCAGAAATGATTGTATGAATGAAATGGAATACGTAAGATAAAGAAAGGAACTTTAAGACGCTTCAAACATGTAGAGAGAATAAATGACGAAAGAATGACTAAGCTAGTATACACGTCAAAAGTGCGAGGCGTGCGCGGAAGAGGTAGACCAAGGAAAACGTGGCTGAATCAAATGATTCTGATTTTAAAAGAAGTTGAAGTGAGTAATTTGAAGAAGAAAATATTACGCATGAAGAGATGTATGAATGTGGAGATGGCGAAAATTGTTTATGACCAACATGACGGGCGTATTGCTTTATGGAATTTTGTCTTCCTTAAATAAAACCAGACAGGAATCCATTTTTTTAAATCTGGGTTTCAACGTTATCCAACCCGCAATCCCCGGGCTGGGAGACAAACGTCTTACCAACTAGGCAACTTGTTAAAATGGTCTTGCTTGGATAGAAAAGTTTGTAGAGATATATATGAACATATGCATTTTACAAACATTATTGTATCTATAAAGATTTTACGAAATATAAGTATAATAAAACATCAATATTTTCTTAAGTGTTGAGAGTTGTGTGCCAACTAAATTAATTTAATCTGCATAATAACTTGTAATTTAATTGATACGATACACAACACCATACTGGTTTTATTCACTCGATATTGCATAGTTACTTTTTATACACACTTTCTTTATTTTATGCATTATTTCTTAATAATTAAGTATGTGTGTGCAAGTTTCACATTTTTTTTTTTTTTAGAAAAGCTGTTTATTTGTTTTTTGATTCCCGCATGAATTTACACAAATAAAAATTAAATATGTTTTTGTAGGAAATTTTATTGATCCGATGTTAAGACCGATTTTTCCATATATTTCTATCATATTGTAAGAGCACTGGTTATTTTTATAGCACTCCATAAAGTGTTATGAAGAAATTAAACTTTTTATCAGCATTCGTGTTTCCACTCTATACATACAGTGGATAGAGATACGATGGATGCTTTCAAGATGTGTTGATCCAAGGCCATAATATATATTCTACTATGGTTTAGTTGTTAAGATAGGTGTTTTCCAACCCGATGGTTGCGGGTTCGATTCCTGTCGGTATCCAATTTTTTTTAAAAAGGATTCCGTTCTGGATTTTAATTAAATCTAGTTTTAACACCTTTCTAGTTGCTTGTAAGATATTGTATTGTACTGTATACAACGAAAGTGTATTAAAATGTATTTACATACTACACCATTCTCTCAATATTAAAATATATTTAAAAAATTGAAAAGACTCATATTTTCATGAATTTGTTCATAGGTTAATAAAACAAGTTATATTTTATTTAATTTAACATTTCTTTCCTTGTTAATGATCAAACAAGTGTAATTGCCATCTGACTTAATTAAATTGTTGAACTTAATTAAAACCATGCTTGATTAACGTAAAATTTTAAGATATTTATTTACATCAAACATGATACTAGTAGCGTATATCAAACGAAAATTTCAACACGTACTTGTCAATTATTTTGGCACCCACTTGTCAACATAAAGCTAGTCAAAAGAAAGCTGTATATGTCCGATTTTCACATGTCAAATTAAGAATTTAATTCATACATTAAACATAATTCAGAAATCGACACACACAAACCTCTTTTGACAGACAATAATTAATTGATAAATAAAGTTTAAAATGGAATTCTTCTATCAATGGACGGTTTTTGGAATAATTATGCGGTGAAAATAAAAATTAACCAAATAAAATTTCGATGAAGAAATACATTTACTCTTTTGAAATAAGTACTTAAAACGCCGAGTAAATATATAAAATTATTTTAATGAACTACTACCTTGATCAAAAAGTTTTAAGACCGGACACCGTGGGGCGCTGTCAGTCACCCGATTGGAATTCTTTTTTTTTGTTAGGTTACCACATCTATCATTGACACTTCCCTCCAATTTCCGCGTCATAGCTTGATATTTGTAAAAGTTACGCTGTACTGAGTACATCTACCTTTGTGCGTGTTTTCGATTTTTTACAAGTTTGAAAATGGCATCAACTGTGCATGAACGAGTTTGCATTCAATTTTGTGTGAAAAACTGATTTAACGGTCCGTAGACCTTGGAAATGTTGGAGAAGTGTTTTTTGTTGGCACGTGTCGCTGCAAAACTAGTGCCGAAAGACCTCAATTTCATGCAAAAAAAGGACTGCCTTGAAATCGCAAAAAACATGATTTCCATGTGTTTTTCACCAAAAACAACACGATTACTATCCAGCAACCTTCGAATACACCTTATCTGGCTCCCTGCGACTTTTTCCTGTTCAACCGACTTAAAAAACCGCTTCGCGGAACGCGTTACGGCACCCGAGAGGATGTCATGAAAAAATCGAAAACGGCTGTGATGGACATACCGAAAATTGAGTACCAGCGGTGTTTCGAGGATTGGATCAAGCGCTGGCGTGAGTGCGTCGCAGTCGATGGGGAGTACTTTGAAGGGGACTATATCGATTTTGATGAATAAACTTGTATTTTCGATTTTATGAATAAAGCCCTAAAACTTTTTAATCAAGGTAGTATTTGCATTAAGTCTTGAAAATCGACTTCACCTATTTTTATGAGTTGTGTCGTTTTTTTTTTCAGATATAGACAATTGCTTAAATCCATAATATGTTTAAAAATTGTTAAATGTATTGTTTTGTAAAAAAACTATTATATTTATACATTAATTCTTAAATTAAGAAAAAAAATGTATCTATAATGCATGAAATTTGAATATTTAAAAATAATTAACATTTTTATTCCACTAATTACATTAATCCCGCGACACGTTTTTCTACCTCCAATCACGAGGCTCTCTTGATAATGATCCCAGTTTGTTACTTATTGTTACCAATGGAACCTAAGTATTGCTTTAAAGCAGAAACCTACGATAAAATTTAAAAATTACTTATTGTGAAAAATATTTGTCATTTTTGTGAATACAACGAACGTCGTTAATTGTACGTCACAAAAATGATATAAATCAATGAATTTAAAAACAATACAGACACACAAAACAATAACCATAAGTAATAAATAACCAAATAATGCGAAAAGTTTCGCCCTTGTTAAAAATTCTTTGAGTCAATATATATACTACATACTTGTACATACCACAAAATCTGACGGCATATCTTAAGTATAGCTCTCTTACAAACTGGGATCATTCCGCCTAAAGAGAGCCTCGTGATATGCAGTAGAAACGAATGTTAAGAAGATTAATGTAATTTGTGGAATAACAAAGTATTTATTTTATTACGCGAACAAAATATCACTTTTTTCTATTTTTGCAAATTGTCTTCATACAATGGATTTGACCAAGTTTGTTTTTCACATTTTCATACTTCTATATGTTATAAAAATGAGATCAGTGAGATCGCACTGCAGTATGTGGAAAGTGGATGTGTAATAAAGCGCTTGTTCTCTGAATACTATTTCACTTTCGGTGTGAAGACGTCAAGATTTCATATCTTCATTATTTTTGCTTTAGAAAGTTGTGAAAGACGGTATTGGAAGATTGTCGAAAGCTTTGCGAGAAAGTCTTTAATGCAGGTGTATTGACTGTTCATTTTTTTGTTTGTGAAATTTTAATCAAATATAAAGCATTTTCGTTGTATGCACACACGTCAAAGGTATGTAATTTAATTATTCTCATGACTTGTTGGAGAGCTAATTTTGAGTTTGTACTATGCAATTCGAGTCTCGACCCCATCATATTGGGTTCACAGTTAAATATCAGAGAGGATCGCGAAAATCATAATTACTTGCAATAAAGGAAAATAATAGCATATCTTAATTTTATTTTTATTTTCTTTGAGATTCACAAGGCCCGCTATACTATACGCTGCAGAGAACACATCTAAAGAAAAAAGTGGATCAACTGTTTCATGTCGTTGAGATGCGTATGCTACGGTCTAAGTAGGAATCACTAGATTCAACAAGATCCGAAATGCACGAATTCGTAGAACAATCAAAGTCGCGCCAATAGTAGATACAGCCCGGGAAGTACGACTTCGACTGGTATGGGCACGTGTAATGGCGGGGTGAAGAATTTATATTAAAGACAGCCACAAATTGGGTACTCCCAAATATACGCAGAAAGAAACCCAAGAACCACCTATATTAGAGAGTGGAGGAGGACATGGGGAGGATTCGGACTATCTTCGAGTGGTTAGCGACATTGAGAGAGGTGGAGAAAAAAGATCCAAGCAGCCGCACCACAAATTAATGGGACATAGTGAGAGAAGAGAAGGGAGTTAACCTGACGGGCTTATTGCCGAATCCGCAACTTCTGGGTTGGTAGGCAAATATCTTACCAACCCGGTTTCCTACAACTTTCAACAACATAAAAATCCAAAAAACTACTACGTAAACCAAAAAAACTTGAAGGTTTTTCACTAAATCCTTTGAACATAGTCTTTGTTGGCTGGAAGAAAAAAATGTAGTGTCGGAAAGTAGTTTCTTATTTCTTAAAAAAAGTCGTGAAGAAAAAAAAATCGTTGCTAACTTCATTCCAAACGTTCTGAATGTTCATCAATATGAAATACTCGTATTATAATTTAGCACATTTTTACCTATTGTTTATCCTAATTGTTTGAGCATTGTTTTTGTCGCCATGATGGAACAAAATAAGTTATTTTTTCGGTGATTTATATAATTTTATATGTCATACAAAGAAAAATAGTATTTTTCCTCTGGCCATCGATAACCTGTAAAAATGAACATTTTTTTGTTGTTATTTTGATGTTGCATATTTTTTTACTGTGCACCAATAATGTAAATCCTCCGTTAAAAACAATGAAAACAATTGTTTGGTTGTTTGAAAAAAATTGCAATAATAAGCAATAAACCCGCCATTTTGTGTACTAGAATGAAATTTTTAATAAAGAATAATGTATAATATCGTACAATATATCGAACATATACAACATTCCAAATTCTTAAGATGTTTTATGTGCCTTGTTTGTGTTTAACATGCTGTTCAGAAAATGACAGATCGTACTTTAGCTACGAAATTAATCAAAACATTACACAAAATGAGAGAAATTTCCTTGAACAATAATATAATAATAACAAATTTCTGAATTCCATCCGGAACAAATCGAAATTCCTCTTCGAAAATAAACCACTTATGTTGCCGACCAACCCCTATTCCCTGAATGGCTCAATGAAAATGTAACTCAAATTAATAATTCTTGCTAAATTATTGTATTTAGCCTTGATGTTTATTTTAGTATGTTGACCTGGCAAACTTATCTATGTTATAAATTCGTCAGTGGTAATGTTTCGACATTAATTGTAAATAATATTTGCGTGCATACCAGCATGCCATTTCCCTGTCGGGGTAGGCAGAGAGGACAGCGCGCCCGACTTTCTTATCGGAATACACATCCTTAGCCTTCTCCACATCGATACACCTACGATTTTTCTGGCGATCTACGTTTCCTTTTTTCTAAATACCATTCACTTGATTCAAACCATACTTTCCTTTGTTTTCCTCTCACATGTTTTCCTCTCACACTTCCTAAATACCATTCACTTGATTCAAACCATACTTTCCTTTGTTTTCCTCTCACATTTTCTAAATATCATTCACTTGATCCAAACTATACTTTCCTTTGTTTTCCTCTCACATGCATTCCACTCTCATCCGCATTATATATGTGTACTTATTTTGTAAATTTTTCTTCATTCATTCCACATTTACAAAACTATCTCAGCGTGCTCTTCTTCATTTTACTTAACACAACAGCTTTCATCCCTTCATTCGGTATTCATTTCATTCACTTCATTCGGTATTCTGTCATACCTGGTCACTTCATGTACCTATTATTCTCAATGCACACATTTCTACAACATTCATTAGGCTCCTATCAGTATTTTTCTACGTTCAAGATTCACTCCCATGCATCATATAGTAGTTTGCCACAAAATACTATTGTGGTCTATAATCTTAGCAGATTTTGATAGTGTTTTAGCGCCCCAGTAATATTCTATCCTATCGCTACACGCTGTTCGATATCTCTCTTAACTTTCATCATCTGAGATTCTATCATACTACCCAAATAGCAGAATTTCTCAACTTACTCCAATGTTTCTATTATTCGCCCTTATATCGCATTTACTTTTTCTTTCACACTTTTATATCGTAATAATTTTGGTTTCCAGAATAAAGGTGTTTCAAAAATCTTATTTGACTAGCTTATATAAATTAAGCGTTTTTCTTTTATTCAAAATCTTTTAATTATTATTCAAAACTTACAATGATCATGTCATTAAAATCTTGATGAAATAATGGAATATAAAGTATTATACAAGTGAAATGCCGTTTATTTTGTTAACGCTTTTCAAAGCCATCTCAAAGTTTCAAATACTAAAACGTAATAAATAATCTTCATTATTCACTTGTCAATACCTGTCAATTAGAAGCCAAATATTAAATTTTCACTTCTTAATGATACTATTGATGTTAACTGTTAAAATATTCACCATTCAATAGTTATTATAATAAATTTGTATATTTCTCCTCTGATTACTTCCAAGTACACCGGATCCAATATCTATCAGAGACGATGCCTGCCATATATTATGTATTTTGTAGCAGTAAACAGACTTTAACATGCACGGCCATATTGGTACACGTGTTTATTGCCGGAACACGTGCAAGACACGGTATCATCAAATCAAACATTATACATACGTACGTGATATCAAGTGCATTCATGGGTGCAACAACTTGTCTCAACCATCCGTTGAATCAAGTAGTATTTTATAAATATTACCTTATCGCAAAAGGTAAACTGTTTGATTTCTTCTTTCGTGACTTGATGATAATTTGATAGACATAAGTTTTGGCAGCTATTCATAGGTGACTATTGACTATTTGATAAGAAGACTTGTCTAGCGCTGTTTTGGATTTACAAAAGAATGTTTACAAACATCACTAAAGCTTTACTGGAAATACATTAATCAGTTATGTGATATTTTTTTATGGTACCCTTCAATATATTCGAACTAGTATTTAGGACATATTGCTTAGTGTGGACTAGACACAATATTTTCTTCGGCCCCAGTAATCGGGTTAAGAATATTTGTAGTAGGCACGGAACTAGTGGTTCGTCATTGAACGTGTTGCTAACACTACCGCACGGCGCTTTGGAATGTTACTAGACGAACTTTTTTCGTAAAATAATACTCTTCCTCCAGTTTTGTTTTGTACTTATGCTGTTTTTCGCTTATTTATTTTGAAATGTACCATTTATCTATAAATCTAGGTCTTGTTACAAATAAATTACTGAAAAATGATTTCTAATCAAGTTAGTTTTTAATAGGAAATTGGAGTGCTTATATTTTAGCACTAAAAGTTCCGTATTCAATACCTAGCCTCTTCCTTCAGTTTTTTTTGTCGTTATACTGTTTTTTGTTTATTTATTTTAAGTTGTTCCAATGTTGTATAGTTTATATATATATATAAATCTAGAAAAATGTTTTCTAATCAAGTTAGTTTTTAATTGGAAATTTGAGTGCTTTTATTTCTGAACTAAAAGTTCTATCCTATTTCTGTATCTTCAGGAATCTCTAAGTGATGAAAACCGAGTACAACAAATTAAATTTCGAAGAGTTCGTATAAACGTCGAGTGGGAAACTTGTCGTAAAACTTGAATCATAAAAAGATCTTTGGTGAGATTTTTCCAAGTTGGAGAATAAACTCACAAACGCTAAGTTTTTTACTGAGTTTAAATTAAACATTACCTTGTTGTACGATACATACAATATCATCACATTATTTCCCATTCGGGGTAAGAATAGTGAACAAATTTACCTACCTCGACACACATCCCTTTTAGCCTCTTCCACTTCCATACACCTCTTACGATTTCTTTGTCTCTCGACGTTTTTTTCCTTTCAAAATGTAATTCACTTATCCGATCACACTTTCCTTGATCTTGCTCTACCACGCCTTCCACTCACATTTGTTTTGTTAGTTTTCATTCATTCGTTCCACATGCCGAAACCATGCCAGAGTGTTCTTCAACTCACTCAACACATCACCCTTAAGTTTACATTTATCCTTAATCACTTCATTCCGTATTCTGTCATACTTAGTCACAACATGTATTCTTCTCAGTGCACTTTTATTTGGCTCCTATCACTATTTTTCCACATCCACGTTTCACTCCCAAACATCAAAGTCAGCACTAAAATACTGTTGTGTTTGTCATTTTAGCAGATTTTGATACTCTTCGAGTCAAGTATATATGTTTTATTGCTCCATTGATTTTTTTTCCTAACGCTACACGCCATTCGATACCCTTTTTTTACTCTTCCAGTGTCTGAAAAAATACTACCCAAATACCAGAATTCCTCAACTTGGTCCAATCTTTCATTGTTCGCCCATTTATCGTATTTATTTTTCACTTTTTTCTATCACAATGAATTGGGATTTCGCGACATTGATTCGAAGATCTTTCTCTTCGCATTTCTCATACAATTTACTTATCAAACTCTGTAATTCATATTGACTCTTCACCAACATCACCATAAATATAATCAGCTTACAGCAATCCGCAATTTAAAAATTCTGTTATTATTTCTATGCAGCGATTAAAAAAACCAAGAGGTCTCACAAAACATCTCGTGTATAAACGAGTCTTGCATTCCTAAAACCATTCACCTCTCTACCAATTTCGCTGTTGTTGAAGCAGTCTGATCCAGTACACAGGACCCATGACATAGATAACTCTTTCGTAGAACCTGAACTTGTTTGGTCGAGAAGGTCATACAATCTTTTCAACAGCAATGATAGCCATTGAATCATCCCTTGAACAAAGCTCCTTTATTTATTCCTGAGCTCAACCATTCAACGCCTTGAACACCAGTCAGCATATCTAAAACCTGATTCACTGAGAATATTTCAACAAGTGTAGTTTATTGAGGAGATGAATAATGTAGCCAACATTTTGTAGCATCGATTAGCAATGCGTGAGTTATCCCGTAATAGTTATGATAAAATTCTTAATTGTTGGACTATCTTCGCGTTTAATTATATACGAGTATATTGAAAATAGTCGTCAAACGTGATGAATACCAAAATACGGTTTTTTATAAATAATAACAGGAATATTTTAATATTTTTTAAATTAAAAAAATAAATGACTTCTTCACAGTACTGGTACTTAACACATTTATTTATTAACATTAAATCATAGGCGCAAAACGTTTTATTAGACTTGTTTAGTTTTTTAAATTATATTTCCTGCTGATTAAAAGGTCAAACAAATCTAGGATCTAGTCCTGATAAGGTCTCTTCAATGCATGTTATAATGTAAAGTTATTGAGAGATAGACCGAATTTCCGCATTGCTTCTTGTTTTACAGGTTCCTGTTACAAGTGCAATCGAGACTTTGTTCTTAAATTACTGATTTACATGTTTTGCAACGAATCCTGACCTTACGGTCTAGGCCAGTGATGGGTAACCTATGACACGCGTGTCAGAGGTGACACGCCTAAACATTTTGGGTGACACGTGTCGTTCACGGACGATCTTCACCCAAGAACGAGCGATGCGCTTTCTTCGCTCGTATATTTACGACTGCACTGGATGGGGTAAGGGGGGTTCGAGCGGTAGCGACTTGCAACGTTGCAACATTGCGACGTTATTGTTGCAACGTTATTGTTTCGTACCAAATACGTTTTCTAAACATATGCAGAGACGGGGAAGTTCCCAATTTAATGGCCACAGGCACCAATATCCTATCTTTGCACTTAACTTATATTTATTGATTTTGTAATAGAGGTTTCAAATTCCATGTTCGATCGCCTTTGAGGATAGTTTATTATCTAAACGACTAACTTTTACATATATGTGACTAAAATATTAAAACTTTGTTCATGTCACTCTTGTTAAAGTGTCGTCTTTTGACCGATCAAGATAATTGCATTTGTTTTCTCTACTAAGCATTCTACCTGCCCACTCAAACGACTGTTAAACATAATGCGGTCATATGATTAATACAAGTAGACCAATTAAGGCTCTGATCACCAAAATGTACATCTTGAATCCCACTCTTTTGAAACATTTTTTTTCTTAATAAATCTTCACTAATAATTCTGAATCAACCAATAAACTTTAATGCACCGCACTTTTCATCAGCTTTGGCGTAATTTAAAAAATCTGGCTTAGATATGTATTGCGAACACTGTCTGATCTAAGATTATACAACAAACGAGATCGGCGAAATTGCTTTTTTTATGGATAAATCTGATATTAACTTCGCATTAAGCTCAATCCGTTCCGATTCTGCTGTCTGTGGAGATGCCCCGCGGGGGTAAAAGTCCCCCTGCCTTCCTAATACGGAATACATTGCCACTCCCTTTTTACCAAGAGCATTTTTCGACGCACAACCGGCGCAGTCAGTGCTATGGGCTGTATTTTGGAATAATCGAACGGTATTTCTGAATTGATTTCAACGAATACAAAAAATAACCTTGTTTTCATACTTCATTGTTGACAGGATATGAATATAAGAGAATAACAAAACTGCAACTTCAGATAATTAAGTCAGAGAGATTTTTTTCATGCTTAGTGTATTACGGTATGGGCACGTTGGACGCAGAGCACCCGGTCACATAGTGAACCAGGCAACCTCCATGGATCTTCCTCGAATAACAACCAGAGGAAGACCAAATAATTCATGGGTGGTGCAAAAAGATAACCTGATGTAGAGGCAAGGCCCGGGGGACGTAGTCCGGGAAAGAAGAGCATACAACCTGAGGACGAGGAGAACTGACTCCAACAGTCTTCGCAGACAATGAGTTGGGATGGAGCCAGGGAGAAGAAGTGTATTACGATGTATTGGCTCAAATAATTTTCCACACTCCTGTTAGAAATACATGGAAACTTTTATAATCAAAATGTGTCAATAGCAATTTTGAACGTTGTAAATTATGAATCGTAAAAATGCAACAGTTGGATAACTACATATTTGGTTTGGTGGACATTTGCAATGTTGATGTTTTTGAGTTCAGAATACTTCGCCAGCCTCTTCCTCAAGCTTAGATCTGGACTGGGAGACTGGTTAGTCTATTTTATCTTATTTTTTAATTTCCCCTTTAATATCCCTTTGAGTTAGACTTTTTCAAAGTTATAATTTATAAGTCTTGCATTGTTGATTGAATTATCTTTTTTATTTTTTCGTTGTAATGTACGAGTACTTTGATGTTTTCGTGTTTCATATTTTTAAAGATGTATTTTCGCTTCATTTTGTTTGCAAGTTGTTGATACGTTATCATTTTTTTTTAATTTCTCTGTGATATGAAAGGATACATAAGTGTCTTGTTTTATCAATACTCTCAATAAATAAATTATACTTTTGTTTTATACCGTACAACCTGGTCGGTGTATTACCTTGTAGCAACCTCTTCCAAACAACCAGAAATATCCTATAGAAGCCTTAAATGAAACCAAACTGGAACCTATTTTAAAATAAATTGGGTTCCAATTAGTAACCCACGTGTTCGATTCCCATTGGACTTGGTTAGTTTATGTCGTTCCATAATATTTTTATGGAAAATTAAATTCATCAGCTAAATTTTCTCTCTTCAGTTCTATAATTGCTCTACGACTAGGACGATAGACTTCATACTTAATCATTAATTATTATCCATATTTATTTTGATATTTGTTTCTAAATATCTTTAAGGCTGTTGTTTTATTTGATATTATCAAATGATCCGATTTTACCTTAAGCTCCCCAAACAAAGGTCTGGTCTCATTTCACGTTTGTGCACTATATTCCCAATACGAACCAGCTGAAGTGTGAAATTATCTCTTCTCTGTGATCTTCATGGAAGAGTAGAGGAAACCGGAGGGGAAATCTGCTTAGGTAGGAGTATTCACAATTTATTCGATCCGATACGAGCATATTAAAAGCTTAAGTTTCGTACTGTCCTTCTGACCGTTTTGTGGAAAATTGCTCCGTTAACGAAAATTATTGCTAAAGATACGGTTCTTTTTGTAAATTACAATGATAATTATTCCAACAGTTAAGACTCCTATAAATTTTAGTAAATTAGCGAAATTAACATTTTTTTGTCGGCCGAAAATACCAAGAAATATTAAGCGTATTTTTTTACTTTGTTATCAAGTTCTAGTAAAAATACTTCTGAAACTTTTCCTTTTGTCCTGAAATACTTTACGTTTCATCCCTATTTCTTATTCAACCGGAAGTCTTTGTTCTTTTATTCATGATATTATGGTAACATTTCTTCTAGAAGGATTAATAAGGTTTTTTTCCTTAAGTACATATCTTATGATTTGTCGAGTTTAAATATAGACAGCATATTTAATAAATAAAATGCTTTTGAAACGTGTTTTTATTTAAATTTAATTGAATGCGACTGCATTCACGTGAAAAGTCCATAGTTTTTTAATCTTGTCGAAATCAGACACACTGATAAGTTATATTTCATACATACCACCATGCCGTTTACCTGTCAGGGTAGACATAGAGTCAAGTGCGTATGACTTTTTTATCGCGACACACATCTTTCTCATACAACTCCTACGATTTCACTGACTTAACATTTCTTTTAAAATATCATTCACTTGATCCAACTATACTTTTCAAGATCTTCCTCTATCAAGTGTTTCACTTAAATGTACACTTTATTTATTTTTTTAGCCTTTCATCATTAATTCATTTTACCAAAGACCTCCGTGGACTAGTCCGGAAATCAAACCCGCAACCCAAAGGTTGCGGATTCGATTCCCATTAGGACACGGAGTTTTTTAAAACGAGTCTCTTTAATACCTTTCTGGTTAATTGGAAGATATTGCCACATGACATGAAAGTGTTATACAATTAATTCATTATGCATTCCCAAACCATCTCAGAATGCTCTTTTTCACTTTACTTAAATATAGATACAGATGTTCATTTATTTAAAACTACTATCTCTTCGAACCAAAATAATTGTTTTACTAAGTTTTGAATATTTACAATATTAATTATATACATTATTGATGCATAGGAAAAAAATTGTAATAACAAAATATAATTAAAAAAAACATTATAAATAAATATTGTAATATAGAGAATTTAATAAATGAAGTGTATTGAATCTTTTTTTAAATTTATATTTTTACAATAATTTTCTTTTTATCTTTAAGAAACCTGAAACACTGATATGAGTTCTTTTATCTTTATTATTTCTGAGGGCGACCGTTTCGGTATATTAGGTCCTTATCAAGCATTTATTTAATCGTGTAAACATATTTAAAATATAAATATTCTAAGCATTTTTGTATAATCTTGACTAAAACAGCTGAATCGGTAGGTTTAACCACTAATTTCTAATTTTATGGAAACAACATTTTCCCCTTGTATTACAGTTTTGTTGTAAGCAATACAATCTGGCGGGCTTATTGCCACGTAGCAATCTCAACCAATCAATCAGAAATATATTTAAAAAATCCCAAGCTAAAACCAGTCTGAAATCGTAAACCTCGGGTTGAAAGACAGACGTCTTACCATTTATACCACGGAGGTCGTCCCTTGAGAGTTGGTTTACCTAGAATCAAAATAACATCTTCGACATTTATGCTTGTAGACAAACCTCAATTCCCAAACATGTTGTATTTTCTTTTGAATAAATGATGTCACGATATGTTTTACGAATATCTACAACTCCCGTTTTCAAATGCTCTGCTCCTTTCTTTGGTCTTGTCTTTCTGTCTTTCAACCGTCAACCCTCTATTCAAGTTAGACCTTCTTTATGTCCGTAAGTATCACGACGGAAGAATTTGATGGCAAAAGTTGTGTCCACATTAGCATACCGCTCTTTGAAGACGAGCTTTCAGTCGGGTAGTTGTGTCTCATACTTCAGGTCACATGTGGCTGGGCATATGAATGAACATCCCTTGAAATATACGGTGTTCATTTGAATTTGTTTCATCGTTTGAGATATATTCCGTGATTCTTGCGAGTTTTTTTTTTCTTTCAAAATCATAACGGATTACATCCGTGGCCTAGTTGAAGACGCATTTTATCTAACCCGGGGGTTGTGAGCTCGATTCATTTTGATATTCAGATTTTTTAAATAATATAGTCTAATTTTTTCTTAAGACTTGTATAACACTTTTTTTGATACGCTTTAGTTGAATACAGTACAACTAGTTGCAACCCGTGAAATATTCACGGAAGTAAAACAAATTCTACATTTATGAAAATATATATTCATAAATGTAGAATTTGTTTATATGTATTATTTATACATCGTCCCCTTTTACACCGGATCAAAAATTGTTAGCTAGGTATTTAAAATTCGTTCAGTATAGTTTCCATCTTTTCATTTAAGTATTCCTCTCTCTCTCTTGTATTCAAAATTAAATTCTCGTATTATTTCTTCGACGACAACGATCGTATGGATTTTGGTCTATTTATACTATGATATGATGAGTTTATTGCTACTTGGCGATCTTTTCCAAACGACCAGAAAGGAATTGATGTTTTAAGTGAATACCTAATTGGAACACTTATTTTAAGTCTTTGAACAAACGAGAATCAAACCCGCAACCTCCAAGTGGGGATACAGGCATTTACCCAACTAAGTTACGGAGGTTGTGGAGGAACAACTCAGAAAAATATTTTAAATGAAGACATACTTGAAAACCTTTGAATATTACAGACTACATGTAACATACAATGTTATAATTATGTATAAAATATATACATATGTTACTTTTTCATTGAATAGTATTTTGATAATTAGTATAACTATCTTTAACTATTTATAAAAAGGTTTTGTAAGAATCTGTACCCTAAGTGTGTATATTTAGTCAGCTTTTGTTAATTTATTGTTCGCCATAAAATCACAATTTATGAAGAAGTTATAATAGCTTATTTACGTTCTCTTAATACGATGCCTAACTTTTCTGCTTATTTTGAGTCGAATACTGCTGCACCGATGTCTTATGCTTCCATTATTTGATTAGGGTGACGTATGTTATTTGGATGCCAAGGAGGAGTTGTTGGAGAGACTCAAATTAATTTGCATCCGATTCATATGATATTTAACCTAAAGTAGTATGACTACTTGTCAAAGTTTCGAAACAAACTTCAATGTCTTAAGATCAGGCAGCGAAGGATCTTACACATTCTGTCGACATTATTTTGTGTGCTTAAAAATCTCAATTCTCCTTAATATCTTCGAGAAATACTCGTATATCAGTTTTTGTCATAGCATGACCAATATCTTCGATCAACCGATGAGAGACTTCCTTACGTACTAACACATCACGCCACATTTTGCCCATTTCCATATGCGGTTCACTCGATGCGACTGTGGAACGAATTTCCATGATTTATTAGACGTGCACCATCCTTATTTACGTTTGAGAGAGAATGGAGAAAATATTACATCCCTTAGAATATGCTTTCATCCTAATTTTCCTTTACTTCCCATCCTTATCCTTGAACGAATTCCTTTTATAGTTCTACGATTTCGATAGAGATTAGTAATTTATTTGTTTTTTTTTTTACTTAAATTTAAGCGATTATATATTTTTGTAAAGTCTGTCATGGATTAAATAATTTATTTTTCCAAGGTGAGCCGGTTGATTGGAAGAAATTGCCGTATAGCACAAGCCCGCCAGATGTGCCATAATAAATCCGAAAATGTGCACAAAATAATTAAAATAAATAAATACATACATACCAAGCCTGTCAGGGCAGGCAGAGAGTACAGAGCGCCATACTTTCCTAACTCGACGCATATCCTTAGCCTCTTTCACATCTAAACACCTCACCTGTACGATTTCTCTGGATTTCTATTGTATTGAATACTTTTCTTTCTTTCAGAATATTATTCACTTGATCCAACCATACTTTCCTTGATCTTCCTCGGATAAGCCTTCCACTCACATCTTCACTGTATATCAGTTTTTTTTTAATCTTTCTTCATTCATTCGTTCTACATGCCCAAAACCTCTCAACCTACTCTTATTTATCTTACTTAACACATCAGTCTTAAGTTCATATTAATCCCATACCACTTCATTCCGTATTATGTCATACATTGTCACTCCGTGTATTCTTCTCAATGCACGCATCTCTACATTTATATGGCTCCTCTCAGTATTTTTCGATACCCTCGTTTCGCTCCCATACAACAAAGTTGGTTCCAAAATACGATTGTAGACTATCATATTAGCAGATTTTGATACAGTTCGATTCGCGTTGAAATAAATAAAAATGTATATTCCGAATTTATTTCTGTAACCATAAAATAACCCATATTATTAACCAATTTTCTCATTTCACGTAATGACTTATCGTGTAACCATAAACTGAGAAACGTGCTGCAATTTTTTTTCGTATTCTTTAGCTCAAAGACGAAATTCTTCGAAGAATACTTCCAAATGTCTCTTCTCGTTATCTTTTCTTCTGCAATATGTTAAGTTTAACATTCATCAATCTTCAACCCCTCGATCGTAACCTCGTTCAGACAGCTGCACTTTTGTAAAACAGTTAACTTAACTGTATTTTTTTTCTATTTATATCCGCGTCATCATCATCAAGTACTGATGAGATATTTAGAAATTCGAGTTCGAACAAGTTTCGATTGAAATTTATTTTATTCATAGTTAGGTGGACATTTTCAATGTTGTTGTTTTAAGGCTATGAGAGTCTTCTTTTAATCTTAGATATTGACAGCGAAACTTTTTTTAGCGCTGTTTTGGATTTATAAAAGGGTGTTTATAAACATCACTAAAACATTATTGAAAATTCATAAATCAGTGATGGGATTTTTTTCATATTGTACCCTTCAATGTATCCGAATTCGTGTTTCAGACATATTGAAGGTCGTGGCTGAGAGACATTATCTTCGGTCCCACTAAGTGAGCCTTCAGGTTAAAAATCTATGGAGTAGGCACGGAACTCGCGGTTCATCATTTAACGTGTTGGCAACACTATCGCCCAGCGCTTGCGACTATTGTTACCAGACGAACTCTTTTTACCAGAATGTCACTTTTTTTTTGGTACCACCGGGATTTAGGATAAAAAGACTTGTCTAGCGCTGTTTTGGATTTATAAAAGGTTGTCTGTAAACATCACTAAAACATTATTGAAAATTCATGAATCAGTGATGTGATTTTTTTCATATTGTACCCTTCAATATATCCGAATTCGTGTTTCAGACATATTTAAGGGCGTGGCTGAGAGACAATATTATCTTCGGTCCCACTAAGTGAGCCTTCAGGTTAAAAATCTATGGAGTAGGCACGGAACTCGCGGTTCATCATTGAACGTGTTGGCAACACTACCGCCCAGACATATTTTATAATTCTTTAATTGTTGATTGATTTATTCGTCTAACTTTAGAAATTTATGCCTAATACGTTGTATTCATAATCGGATTTTATGTTTTCTATGTTAGAAATTTAAAACATTTTTTTAAAACAATTAAAAATTTGACGTTAAAAAGTAATTATTTGTCGATGGACTGCAAAAATTAATAATTTCCTGTGGTAAAATGCTTCATATTTATTTAACGCTGATAGATTCCTAAAGAGGGTCCCAATTTAATTTTTTACATATTTCAGGTTAAGTGGAAGATTTAACAAACTCGCAAGGTTGTATTGTACAACTAAGATAAAAAATGCACATATTTTTAAAAAAACCTGCAGCAATCGTGCACTTATCATACGTAAATATAAGTTATTTTTAAATGTGCCTGAAAGTAAAACCAGTTCAATAAACTTTTTACGGAAAAGTTGTTTCAAAATATTTGTTATCAAACCAATACTCTATTATCTTTCCCCTAATCCGTTTGTACTATTCTTGTTATAATAGTAAACAAATATTTATCCTCAGTTTTGCTTCGCCTAATCTTAGAGTAATTTATTGTGTAAATCCAAAAAATGACATGATCAATAGAATCATATTCTAAAATGAGGAATTTTAAAACGACATGATCAATAGAATCATATTCTAATATGAGGAAGATTAAAATGACATGATCAATAGAATCATATTCTTATATGAGGAATATTAAATGACATTGTCAATAGAATAATATTCTAATATGAGGAAGATTAAAATGACATGATCAATAGAATCATATTCTAATATGAGGAATATTAAAATGTCATTGTCAATAGAATCATATTCTTATATGAGAAATATTAAAATGACATGATCAATAGAATCATGCTCTAATATGATGAATTTTAAAATGGCATGGTCAATAGAATCATATTCTAATATGAGAACTATTAAAATGACATGATCAATAGAATCATATTCTAATATGAAGAAGATTAAAATGGCATGATCAATAGAATCATATTCTAATATGAGGAATATTAAAATGACATTGTCAATAGAATCATATTCTAATATGAGGAAGATTAAAATGACATGATCAATTGAATCATATTCTAATATGAGGAATTTTAAAATGGCATGGTCAATAGAATCATATTCTAATATGAGAAATATTAAAATGACATGATCAATAGAATCATATTCTAATATGAGGAATTTTAAAATGTCATTGTCAATAGAATCATATTCTTATATGAGAAATATTAAAATGACATGATCAATAGAATCATGCTCGAATATGAGGAATTTTAAAATGGCATGGTCAATAGAATCATATTCTAATATGAGAACTATTAAAATGACATGATCAATAGAATCATATTCTAATATGAGGAATTTTAAAATGGCATGGTCAATAGAATCATATTCTAATATGAGTAATATTAAAATGACATGATCAATAGAATCATATTCTTATATGAGAAATATTAAAATGACATGATCAATAGAATCATGTTCTAATATGAGGAATTTTAAAATGGCATGGTCAATAGAATCATATTCTAATATGAGAACTATTAAAATGACATGATCAATAGAATCATATTCTAATATGAGGAAGATTAAAATGGCATGATCAATAGAATCATATTCTAATATGAGGAATATTAAAATGACATTGTCAATAGAATCATATTCTAATATGAGGAAGATTAAAATGACATAATCAATTGAATCATATTATAATATGAGGAAGATTAAATTGACATGATCAATATAATCATATTCTAATATGAGGAATATTAAAATGACATGATCAATAGAATCATATTCTAATGTGAGGAATATTAAAATGACATTGTCAATATAATCATATTCTAATATGAGGAATATTAAAATGGCATGATCAATAGAATCATATTCTAATATGAGGAATATTAAAATGACATGATCAATAGAATCATATTCTAATATGAGGAATATTAAAATTACATGATCAATAGAATCATATTCTAATATGAGGAATATTAAAAAAGTCTTCTAAATAAAAAGGTGAATATGATGAGGTATGTATTATATATGTGACTAAAGAAAATTATGCATGCCAGTATATTTGAAGTTGAGATATTTTCTCTCTGCCTCAATAGGAACAGGTTGTAATAATATTATTATATTTATACATCTGCAAAATTTCAAGTTTTTTTAATGACGGATAATCATAATTCGGTTAAAACTCAGCTCTATTTTACCCACTAATGCATGTGTACTGTTGCTAATCGGAAATTGTCATCTCTTAAAATATCAAAATACCATGAGCATGTTATCATTCAAATAAGTATCGATAATCAAATTTGAGAGCAGAAACATGCAATTGATAATACGTTCCTGTGAACGAGTGTTGAGTTTTATGTCAACTGTTTCAAATAAAAAAAATGCAAGGCAGCTATTTGACGGTGGAAGAATGAGGAATTGGGAACGTTTGTGGCTCTTCACGTACACGTGTGAGTGAATAACTGCGTGTAAGTGAATAAATAATGCGTGTAATGAGGAGTTGTTGGGCTTAATCAGTCCAATAATCCTGCGCCCTTGCGGAGAGTCTACTCTTTAAACGGCGCTGTATAAATTGTCCATTTATCATTATTTAGACGTGGTTGTGAAGATTATTATGCGGTTGAAATTGTCAATTTGATAGTTTGATTTTTTAGTGTATATAATAATTTGAATGGTAAGTGTGAATGTTTCAGCTTAGTGTTTAGTATTTAGACCAGGACTGGCCAACCCACGGCTCGCGGTCATATATGACGAATTCTGTTTTTTTAACCATAAAAATACATTTACGAATCAATAACTTAGAATTCTTAGTCATTACATTACCATATAAATACATTTTGTTGTTGGTTCAACACATGTTTTCTCTTCATATCTAGTTGTAGTATCGTTTTTTTTTTCTTTTCAGATTTACACTGATTGAACACTTTCTATGTACCCCTACTTCCAGTGGCGGCCGGTGGACCAAATAATTGGGGGTTCACCAGAGTAGGTATCCAAATACCAAATAATATAAAGAAAAAAAATATTACATACCTATTTATAAAGAAGTTCTATTCTCCACTATTTTTGTTTAGCGAAGATCCAATGAATCTTATTAAAATCAGGTATAGACTGAATTAGCTCTTTTTCGATGCTTAATATTGATAAAGCGTTCAGTCTGTCCTGTCTCATTGTATTTCTCAAAAATGATTTTATCCTTTTTAACGTAGAGAAACACCTTTCACTCTCAACATAAGTCATTGGAATAGTGCATACGAGTTTAAGTAACTTTACAGTCTGAGAAAAATCTTCTAGTAAACCAGTATTATAAAAAAGTTGTAAAATAGACTAGAGCTCTCAGCATTGGCAAAATCATCGCGAGCATAAATTGCACTAAGTTCACCGTTGAATTGAACTTTATTTAAAAAATCGTATGTTTTTATCGTCAAAATAAAATCATGTTCGGGAAATTTTGACCTACGAGTATACTCAGTAAATTTTTCGCTATAGAATAATTTTGCAGCAGTTAGGTGATTACTGAATGCAAAACGTTGTTTCATTTCACACAAAATTGTATAGCAGACTTCTTTACAAATAACTTGACTTCGAGGTTTTTATTCGTTTAGTCAGTGGTCCAAGAAAATTGTTCATGGATTTAAACATTTTTCAAACTCACTGATATTGTTACGAATTATAACGGGATCTAAATTCTTAAATTGCAATTGTTTGAATAAAATATCACGGTGTGGCAGAATTTTTTGGAAAAATTTACGCAAACAAACACAATAAATAATCGAAATAGTTATGTTTATCCTGCAAATGGCTCGTAATATTATATAGATAGTTAGAGAAGCGTTTAGCTACGTGACGAAGCTGGAAAAATATCATTGAAATCGAAAATGGAATTAATTACAAGTTAACTAAACAAAACAATAAAGGAAGAAAGTCGGTACCTAATTAGGTAAGCAAAAACGTTTGTTAATTTGGAGACATGTACTCGCAAAGATACATGTACTAAAAAGACGCCCCAGTTTGAACGGTAGGAACAAATCATCCCTTCTCTGCGGTGGTCATATTAAAAAAAACTTTGAATTGATGTATAACTATCCCAGCGACTTGTCATATGCGCCACTTGGATGTTTCCGGGATCACGTGCACGCACTACAAAGACTAAGAATTCCTAGAAATCCCTATTCAAATATAGCTGTCTCAAGATTTTCTGTTCTCTTCTAATTGTGAGTAAATCATCAATTTTTCGATAGATTTGGGACGATTCCAAATACGCACGGACTTCGGGTATCTTCCTACCTGCTCGCAGAATGCGTCCGAATGCAAAACACATGTATACAAAAAATGTGCTCTAACAAATAGAGTTGCATATTGTAGTGAGCCATGTCGACATAAATATATATTATTTTTCATAAATATTGTTATGATAATATACATTTTCGCTATACTTCTTTAGGTGTTTATTGTTATATAAATTCAGTAGTTCGGCGTACGAAAGCACTAATGAGCCAACCGCTACTGCCTACTTCCAAATCAATCACAAAAAAGATTAATAAGTACGAATTTCATTGTAAAGCCAGATATCCAAAAAAATATACAAGTATTCTCATTTATGTGCGACCCTTTTTAGGTCGTCAATGCGGACCGTGGATCAATTTGGGTTGGCCAGGCCTGATTTAAACAAATGTATAAAATTTTTGATAAAAGAATGAGGCCACTTCGTTACAATGTGGTTCTCTATAACCACAAAATTGAAGTTTTTTGGCATTATATGTTTATACTTGACACAGCCTTTTCATGAAAACGATTTAGATGTGAAATGTTGTATTATGGATAGTAAAAAATAATGATAGGTTTTCTTTGAGAATAAAACTTTATTTACATAAATATTTATTGATATTTTAAATAGTTTTGTTATAGTGTAGTTTCTTCCCACCCACCTTGTACAAAGTAACTAGGTTCTAATCAGCGTATTCATCTCCCCGCGAGTGGGCGGCTTCTAAAGAAGAGACTCATCACATGAATAGGAAAACGAACTTTCTACTTGAATTCTTCGCTCTTTTTTTCTCGTTTTATGTCTGACTCAGAGCTGTTCAAAAGAATTTAAAATTTTGTGCGTCCATTCATTCAGTTTGTTAATAAAATTCAATTTGTTAATAAAATGTTGTGCGTCCATTCATTACTCTGTTCATAAACATAACATACTGTTCATAAATATAACATACTGTATTTTTAAGTATCTCAGTATTTGTAGTATAGTTATTTAAGTAGTAATTATGGAAGTATTATTTCAACTATTTATTTTCTTTTCAGTTCCCTTTCGATGTGCCTGAAATCACTCTGGTGTACCCATTCACACTAAGCTATCGACATCTAAAGGTAAAACTTAAAAATATATACTTATGTACATTTTTTTAATAAAATAATTCGTTTACTTATAGCAACAGCTAAGTCAAAAAATCTTCCCTGTGCGGTATTGCCAACACGTGTGAAAACGACGAATAGTTCATTGCCTACTATAAATGGGTTAAAGAAAATGTCTCCCACCCGACCATACTCTTCCATGTGTCCACATTACCAATTCGGATTTGTTAAACGGTGCCATTGAAATGAATGAATTACTATTTATTATTTTCTTAAATTACGACCTCCGTGACCTAGTCGAGGTCTAGAAAATACCTTTCTTCCAACCCGAGGGTTGCTGGGTTCTATTCTCGCTGTTAACCAATTAAAAAAAAGGATATATTCTAGATTGCGCGTAAGACCTCTTAAAATTAATATAAGACCACGCTCGTGTAAGTCACACGGCAATAAACTCACTAGGTTGTGCTATATACAATGAAAGTGAAATACAATATCTATTGCTACTCGTTTTAATTTGTTATTTTCTCTGTCTTAGTCGTCATTCTCATGACTGAGGATCGCAATCTTCATGATGAGGCCAGCATAATATTTCTCCAGCCATTTTTATCTCTTGGCAGAAGTGAAGCCTCGAACAGACTGGAGTTGGTAACATCCTTGATCTGGTCGGTTCAAAACAACGAGACGCGGTTTCTTGGTATCATACGAGACACATTACCCAACATAACCGTTTTTTCGAGACATGTATCATCGTTTCTCAATGTGTCCGTAGAAACGCAATACACACGTTCAAAGGTGTAGATCGGTGAAAAGTTAGCAGGGTGAAGAGATTCCTCTTAGGCAGGTAGTAGATGATCGCAAGTAAAACACAGTAGGCAGAGTGAACAGAGAATGCATTTATTTGGCTTTTTCGCTTCTTATGTGCGGTTAATCGCTCATCGCCAGCGCCTGTTTTCGCATCTGCATGCCGTCACCACTCGGGAAATGTCACAATTTTCGTAAGTTTTGCGCATGCAGAGGTCGGCCGACTTGCGATATAGTCTCGCGATGACCGTGCATAAGTCTCATTTCCGTTGCGGTCGCGACGCAGCATGGACTCCAACAAACATAAATATACATACAAAAATACCAAATACCATCAAAATGTACCTACATATCAAGCATATATTCCATATCAAACAAGCCAGAAAACAAATATGAATAAGTTTTAAAGGTGATGCATACGTCCGATACAATAGTTTTTTTTCATTATTATTATACTATTTTATATCAAAATATAACGACTTAATTATTAAATTCCAGACAATAATACAATGAAAAAGAATTTATTTTACTTAATGATTGTTATTGCGTCAGTTCTTAGAAGAATATCTGGTGAGTATGATCGGGGACCGTTTGTATCGCCATTCCGCGTAATGAGAATTTCTTGGTAGCCAATATTTTCTCGATTACGCGACCTATTCTCGAGAAAAATTCTCGAGCGAAATGAATTTCTTATTTTTCAAGAGTCGGCCAATATCACCCGACGGTATTTCGTCCTCTCGAAATATAATTGTTAAATCCAAAATACATTTACTCCTTAATTCAAGAAAAAATTAAACAGGAATAACATTAATTGCTTTGGTATTTAAAATATAATTCTACATTAAAACATAATTATTTGACTCTTAAATGTGATTTTTTTTTCACAATAACTTAAATTAAAGTGACAGTAAAAACTTTTGTAAAACGAAACACATTGTCACTTTAATTTATGTTATATAGATTTTTTTTCTTATTTAAGTTATAAATCATTGTTTTAGAAATAGCATTATTTAAATAAACAAAAAGACAATTTCAATAGCGCCGTTTAGATGCCAGATTTTCCTCAAGGGCGATTTAGAAATTAGGAATCGAACCCAATATTATTGAGAGATTAAAAACATTTCAGAAAATTAAATAAGGTAAGTGTAATGATAGAGAGATGTGAAAATGATAGAAAGCTCCCACTATTAGATTGGGTACTTCCCCGCATCAACCAATGTTAAGTTATTTCAATTTAATTCCAAAAAAAAAATTCCACTATACGTATGATAATTTCAACTTAAAAAATATGATCATATCACAACTTATCTTACGAGTACATCCTTGAACTTGTTGAATTTGAGAAACCATCGAAATGCATTTTCACTTCTATACAACGTCTTTAACTGTCCCGTCGACCCCTCATATCTCTTCGAAAATATTCAGTGACTCCGATTAGTCTCGCGGTTCACTACACAGCAGAACAGGGATTAACGGTTGGCTTTCCTAGTTCATCGCTTTTCATTTTTCAAGTCGTATTTTACTGCCCATACTGTTAGGTTCTTGAACCAGCTACCAGCAAATATTATACAAGACATCGTTGATGTGTTTTAAAAATCGAATTTCAAACATTACATCTCCTTTCAGTGACATAGTGTATTTTCACTGGTTTTCCACCAACCTCCCTTTCTTTCTACTGGCCATCGATGACTTTGTTAAATTTTTTTGTGTTTTTTGTCTGAGCTTTTATTATTTTGGTATGGCATTGGTTTTTTTTCTTCTACATAAAAAAATAAAATCCTCCATTTTGAACTCCAAAATATGTTTAACAATTGTGCGGTAAATTACAATACAAAAAAAAATAACCCGCCATATTGTGCACTGTACAATTATGTTATAAATAAATTGTCATCAATACAAATATGTGAAATCATTTCTTTGTAAACGTTCAGTTAAAAAACGTGAAAAATATTTTATACTCAATGAATTTTAAGTACTAGTATTATTATATAAAGTTCAAACAGCGACTTTACAAGAAAACATAATTTATTGAAATATTTTCTTAATTTCAATCAAAACTTAAATTCGTCGCTTAAATCTTATGTCTACGCATAGCTTCAGTTTCCAAAGAAAGATAGGAATTTCTACGAATTTATTAGACGTGGACAGTTTTCCAATACATAAGTGCGACGCCACTCCGTCCGATGGCCGTGAAAGCGTTTTTCAAGAGTGGAAAATTTATACTTGACGCTTTGCCAATTCGCGAAGGAATCTCACGTTTTGGGGACAATTATATTAGTACCACCAAAAACATTTCCAGAATGCAATAAATTTTGTTACCCGTTTTTTTTTCATCTTGACTTTTGATATTTCGATACGATGGGTTATCCCTTGTGATCTAGGTTGTTTGTCAGTCAACTTATGGATGGAAGACGCTTGTGCGTGTATTGGTTTATAGTGAGCAAGATATTGCACTTCAGCAATCCCACATTTGACATATCGAACTCAACGTTCCGACGGCAAGGCGATCAATGTTCTAAGACGATCGGCAAATTCAACCTGCTGAATAAATAGAATTTTATATCGGGCTAGTTTTGTTTTTTTTTAAAGCAGTATAAGAATTTGTGGTTCGCAGCATATAAGCTACAGAATAACATTAATTTAGATTTAAAGCGGTCTAAGAGTATATCCAAGCCGGAAATGAATCCGTCAGGAATTGAACCCTCGATGCCTGCTTGCTTAGCGTAAATGATTCCAGTTACACATGCCTATTGACTACTTTTGTCTGAGGTTTGCATAACAGTATATTTATTATACATTTCATGCTGATTTCAGAGTTGAATTTCGTCTTTCCCACAATCGGGAAAACAAAATAATGGGTTATTTATGTTTTCAAAAAATTTAAAAGTATAGTCATAAACTAATGTCACTTGTTTTTTTAGTTAAGTGTAGAATAGTCTGGCATATTCTGCTGTTGAAAAAAATGTTAGAAAAGCTCAGAAACTTCCGTGTCAGTGGTTCCAAACACTCTAAATAATAGTTTTGCTGAATATTATTTAATTTTTTTTCTACTAGTAAGCAAATTTAATACGCTAAATTGGGAAAAATCTGTGTGTGATAAAGAAAAATTTGTATGTACTGAAGAAAAGTATGTACGTGGTAAAGAAAAGTTTATATGTATTAAAGAAAAATCTGTATGTGATAAAGAAAACGGATTTCTTATTCACAATCAGACAACAGAAAATATTATAAATCACAAAAATTTGCAAACCTCAAAATCAATGTCGGTCTGTGTTATTCAAAGAATTTATCAACAATTCAGCGTCATTTTTATTGCCCATTTCAAGGAACTACGGTTTTAGTTAATGTATATTTGAATGGGGGATGCGAAGATGAGGTGAAAAGAAGAGTTGGTATGGCAAAAAATGCGATGTAAAAGCTGGGAAATATATGGAATAGCAGACCATCACGACGAAAATGCACCTGGTTAAGTCTCTCGTTTTCGCAATATTCATGTATGGCGCGGATACTTGGACTCTGAGAACAAGCGAAAGACGTACACATAGAATAGATGCATTTGAAATGTGGTACTGGAAAAGGATGTTTCGAATTCCATAGAAAGCAAGGCGAACGAATGCCTCCATTCTCAAAGAACTGAGAATCACCGACTGTTTGTCGACAATATGCTTTCGACGACTCCTCCGATTATTTGGGTACTCGTGGTCATGGAGACAGTTTGGAGAGATTTGTGGTTACTGGAGGCATGGAAGGACGACGCACAAAATAAAGAATCCCAATGCGTTGGGATGACCAAGTAAGAGACACAACTGGACTACCCTTCTACCCGCGGAGTGCAAGGAAGGATGAAGTGGAGTCATCAGAGGCTATCATAGGAGTTACGATGCTCAGTCATGAGGATCACGATAGGATGAATGATGACATTTGAAGAAAAAAAAGTTTTTTAATAAAAAATTTAAAACTTCTACAATATTTAGTGAAAAAACACATTCTTATTAAAAACGTTTCACAATAAAATATATCTCAGATGTATTCAAGTGTGAAAGTTGAAAAAATCTTTCGAAAACATCGATATTCAGTTTGTTCTTATCCCTTGAAATGTATCGTTGAAGTTTTTGTAATGGCTTAAGTTTAACGACCTAAACACCTTGACATGAACATAAAATGTAAAAATTGTCTCCGTTGCTATTTTCTTTAATGTATGTTTTATCTCCGGGAAAATAAAGTGTTTATTTCTAAATCTCCATTCCCTCGGGATTTTTTTAAACAATTTTATCTTTTTCGCTCCATTAATCCTAATGAAATTATACTTCACACTTTTCTACCTCTGACAGCATCTTGTTATTGTTGAGTTCAGTTTTAATAAAATCGTCAATACTGCTGAAAATGTACCATAAACCTTTCATGTTATTTTGTCCCAAAGGTAATCTTTGGAACGAAATATCTTGGAAGGTAAAGCAAAGAAATTGACAAATTTGCTTTATTTAAATTACATTATGTGGAACGTAAAATAAAGTAAACAAACATGCCATGTAGTTATCGGGGTAGGCAGAGATGTCAGACTTTCCTATCTCAACACACATTCTTAGCCTCTTCTACATCGATACTTCTTATACAACTTTTACGATTTCTCTGGTTTTCTACGTTGCTCCAACCATATTTTCCTTGGGCTTCCTATCACACACCTTCCGTTTACATTTGCAGAGTATATATGTTTTGTTTGTCTTTCTTCATTCATTCGTTCCACATGCCCAGACCATTTTAGCGTCATTTTCATCTTACTCGACACATCAGCCTTAAATACATTCATCTGTAATCACTTCATTTCGTATTCTGTCATACATTGTCAATCCATGTATTTTTATCATTGCACGCATTTCCACATAATTTATTCGGCTCCTCTCAATCTTTTCCACGTCCATGTTTCACTCTCATGCATTTAAATTGGCACCAAAATGCTATTATGGACTATCATCTTAGCAAGTGTTGATACTGTCTGGTTTGAGTATACATATTTTAGTGCCCATTGACTTAGTTTCCTATCGCCTATCTAAGTTTATTTCAATTTGATATATTTCCGTTATCATGTTATAATCAAAAATGAAAACAATAACCTAAAAAATGCATTAAATTAAGCTCGTTAAAAAAACATTCATAATTTATTATTAATCGTTAAGGTATTGACACTATGGAAGTTTGAAAACATTGTAATTTGTTAAATCAAGCACTGTTTGTTTAATTCACTTTATAAAGTGGAATAAACAAACAGTGTTTAATTTAACAAATTACAAGCATTTATAATGTTAATTCATTATTTAGTAGTAGTTATATTCCTCCTATATTTTTATGTTAATGCCAGAGACGCCTTCCGTGGCTGAGTTGTAAAGACGCGTGTCTTCTACCCGGAAGTTTCGAGTTCAATTGTCGATGGTTCTCGAAAAGAGTTTCCAGTCTGATAAAATAGTCATTCGTCTGGTAACAATACTCAAACGTATTATACATGTACGGGGTTTTTGCCTCTTGCGCGAGTAATATTCATGTTGTCTCCCAACCACGGTCTTCAAAATTATTTTGAAACACCAAATCGGATAAATTGAAGAGAAAACGACTGAAAAGAGCCGAATAAATGCTGTAGAAATCTTTTGACAATGTATGACAGAATACGGAAGGAAGTGTTTAGGGATGAATGTGAACTTAAGGCATGTGTTTAGTAAGATGAACAATATTACCCTAAAATGGTTTTGCACGAGGAACAAAACAGAAGAAAAACTAACAGACTATATATACAGTGCAAATATGAGTAGAATGCGTGGTAGAGGAAGACCAGGGAAAGTATGGCTGGATCAAGTGAAAGAATGAAAAATAAATAGTAAGAAAAATCTTAAGAGTTGTATGGATGTGGAAGAGGAGAACTTCGAATATGTCTGATGAATTAAGAAAGTCTGGCGTTCTCTCATATCTTCTGACCTCAGCAGGAAAACTGTGTGATGGTATGTATGTCATATGAATGAACGAAAACAAGACTAAACTAAGTCAGTACACCGGGGCGAACATCTGGTAAACACATATATCCCAAAAGTCTCTCCGCTGCTGGCCGAAATCGTCCCATGTCTCCCTCAGCCCTCAGTCCCCAATCCGAATGTTAAATCCATGTTTTTTTGACAGATCGATTATCGTTTTAAGATTTTTTTATAAATGAAATAAATGTTGATTTTATGAAAGATTAGAAATTTAATCATGTTGATAATCCTTTATTGGTTACAGACAACATATATTTATTAAAAAATATAACAAATAAAATAAAATGTGAGGTTGGATGGAAGTTATGATGTCTGTATTTCTGTTTACTTTTGGTTTCCGGATGATTGAACACGGTACTCAATAAAACGACTCGGTATCAAACAGCTATGAACGCTTGACACAAGAATTTTATGTTCCGATAAACTCGGTGTACACGGAAGTCAACACGTTTGACACATTCATGGATTCCATTTGAAGATCCATATTTGCTTTTTCTTGACATTTTTGATATTATCTGTCAACTCGTTGACATCTCGAATTTAATATTTTATCGTTAACATTTCTCTCGTGATATATCACTTAAAATTCAGAATGATCAGAGTATCAAAATATTTTTTTTATTTGTCTTTTTTATTCAATATTTCAATTTAATTTATCTAGTATAGTAGATTATTTTGTAAAACAATACAAGCCCTGAAGATGACAATTGCAACGTTTTCGAAACGTCGGCATCAAAAGTCAAACCACGCGGTTCCACACTTCGAAAGATCGTATACATCTGAAACGAATTTGACATTATTAAAAAAATTACATACGTCACAAAAGTTGTACGAAACAGTGAATTTAGAAACGTTAGAGAAACGCAAAGCTTTGAGCAAAAATATTATTATAAATAATAAATATAGTGTGCAAAAATACAATCATTATTAAAAATATGGCTTTGGGTCAATAGATCACTTCCACATTCGATGAAATATGGCGCTAGTTAAACCTAAGCGCTAACAATGTATAATATAATTAAACATTTCAATATGTAGTAAAACCAATTAAGTCCCGATTTATTTGATAAAAAAAAAACATTTTTTCACATTCGGTGTTATTTTTTTTCATTCAGTTCCATTGTTATATATATTTAATACAGTCCAAAGTCTCGCTTAAAAAAATCACATTCTTTTAAATATGCCCTACGGCTTTTCTAGAAATTCTAGTTGAATAAAATATTTCTTTCAATGTTAGTAAACAAATAGTACTTATTTCATTGCTGGTTCTGTAGCGTGGAATTGTCTGCCACTGAGTGTTAGAGATGTGTTTGGCGTGTACAGCTTTAGGAAACACAGACAACCCTTTTTGGGAGGTTTTATCAAAATTTATGATTATAAGTGAACACACAAGTCAAATATGTTTCTAACACATATCGGAAGATATAAAAAGTTGTATTTCGTCTTCCGTTGATAAATTTTCTGCGGTTTTTTTTCACTAAATATGTTTTCCTCAACAAATACAAATGCGGAGAAGTATTTAATCTAATGTTCATTATTAACGCCTTCCTATCCTTACACTCAACTTATATGTATTAATCAATAATATCATGGGTTAGACAACCCTTGATGATGAGCGTTTTCTCTCTAAAAGGCGCTATATAAATTAATATTGAAATAAAAATAATGTTTGTATAGTAATTGAATACGTGTCTTCCACTTAGGAACCAAACCGTGTCCCTGTCTATGTTGTTCACGTTCAGACCTTTAAATATCTTTCTAGTATGTTAAAAGACATTGCCAAACAATAATAACATTGTATTATATAAAAACATATACTACGATGTCTTGACATCCTTCACGTTTTTATACAATATAATAATATTTAATTTAATTTATTTTATATCAACACAAATAAAATGTGACATTATACCATCCACTATCTGGTTTTGGAAATTGAAGTCTGAGTTTGTGGTTAAAGTCTGAAGTTTCCAGTAGCTATATTATATCTAAAGGTTGAGAACATTTCGTGTTCGGTGATGCGAAAAAAACGGATTCGGAAGCATTGCGAAGGATGAGAATAGCTATCGTTTTGCTGGAATATTAAATTTTTATAGAAATCCCCATAAGATTTTTTTATATGCGATCGAAAATATCGGTTACATTTTTTTATTTTTCGACATTTACGAGTATATGCTACTCGTTCTTTTTTTTTATTTCGTAGGGTTATTCTTCAGAGAAAATCAATATAATCCCACCTATGAGAGCCGTTAGCTGTACGTCATGATTACACCATAGTCGATTAAGAGTACACCATATCTTGGCAGGCCACAGATCCTGATAAATTATATTTATTACATTTTATCTCCACACGTTTTTTACCACCTACTTAGAAACATTTTCGTCTTTAGGAAATTTTCTCGTAGTTAAAATGGTTAAGTTTTTGTTTATTTTTATTATGTAACGAAAACCGTTTTCTAGTACCGCTAAAGATGTTCCCTTAAAATAAGCAAACATGTGAAGATCGAATGAAGCCGAGCAGCGCATAGTAGGCTTCTAACGAGTTATTTATTATTTGTACGAATTTCTTTTTTTGTTTTTTAAACTAAAAATTATGCTTGATTTGCTAATGCATTTTATTAAAAAAATACTTTAAAGATGCAGCCATATAACTCAATTGTTCTAATTTTAAAAAGTGATTTTAAGTTATGTATTCCACGGTTTAAAGAATTATTTCGGTGTAACAGGACATTATCAACAATATAAAATTCATGAAATACCTTCATAAATTAATCGATATTTTTTATATGGTTTAAAATGCCTTAGTAAGCCAAAAATTTCCTCTAAGCTGTATTGATAAATATAATTCATAGAACTCAAAATCTGATTTTCATTTTTATTTACGTAATAAACGTAAGTATATATTTATTTAAAAATAAATATATACCAATCAATAAACATAAGTATCTATTTATTTAAAAATAAATATATACCAATCACGATCAATAAACATAAGTATATATTTATTTAAAAATAAACATATACCAATCACAATCAATAAACATAAGTATCTATTTATTTAAAAGTAAATATATACCAATCACAATCAATAAACATAAGTATCTATTTATTTAAAAATAAATATATACCAATCATAATCAATAAACATAAGTATTTCTTTATTTAAAAATAAATATATACCAATCACAATCAATAAACATAAGTATCTATTTATTTAAAAATAAATATATACCAATCACAATCAATAAACATACGTATGTTTATTAAAAAAATAAACATATATTTATTTTTAAATAAATATGTACTTATGTTTATTGATTGTGATTGGTATATATTTATTTTTAAATAAATAAATACTTATGTTTATTGAGTGTGATTGGTATATATTTATTTTTAAATAAATATATACTTATGTTTATTGATTGTGATTGATATATATTTATTTTTAAATAAACATATACTTATGTTTATTGATTGTGATTGCTATATATTTATTTTTAAAGCAAAACGAATCTAATTTCTGAAACATTAAAAAAAATGTTTTTTTGTCTGCAAATTTTCTAAACCGTGTTTGAACTATTAGATTTTTCGTTTTTATTTGCTTTCGATAGAAAAAATTAAGAAGTTACATTTTTTTTAATGTTTTGTGCTCTTTTAGAAATAAAAACTATATCAGTCTTTGTTAAAAATGAAAAAAATTGCGTATTTATTATTGATATTGTTTCGTTTAGAAATGTTTTAATCAAAATTAGGTTTTATCAAACTCTCTTAGGAATTTTTCGTTTATTTTCTCCCGGGCGTTTCCCATATTTTAAAAATTCTTGATAACCGTGAGATATTCAATTTTTAACATTTCAGAATATAACGAAACAACACGTCTTTAATCGGAGTTATATTGTTTATACACGCTCTAACTTGTTCGGGCTGGAAACTTTTGGACGTTAGTGGTAGATTTTTCCAAATATCCACCGGAATGTAAGAACTCATGTTCCATACAATTTTGTATTTTCAACAGCTTTAATTTCATTGTTTGATCGCATAAAAAATAAGCATAACATTTTGAGGTTGGTGTAGGCAATGGATGAAAGAAGTAAATAAAAAGTGCTGTACAAAAATTGATATTATGCCATATTTTTGTCTCTACTTCAGTCCCAGCCAAGTAATACTATTTTATCACCAATAATAGCTTTTCAGCTAAAGCTACGAGAGCAGATAAAAAAGGGGTTACTTCTCCAATGATCATACAGTTTTAAAAAAAATCCTGTTTACTTCTGATGGAATAAATCTACATCTATGCTTGAACCAACAGGGAATTTGCATGATAATTCATTAAACTGTATGTATTATTCATAACTATAGATGTAGTAATTGTGAATTTTCAAAAATTCCTTATGGAATTCAGTTACCTTTAGGTTAACGATCCATGGCTCGAGTCATAAATTCGTTGCTTTTTCGTTTGTTAGCGAACAGCCGCATAAAATATTCACGCTAAATTTACGGGAGTCCGTTCGTCTGTTTTAACTTGATCAAAACGGGGGTCAAATGCAAATTAAAGTGTTTGCAAATTGGATTTTAGTCAAAAGAGAAGGGGTTATTTTACGTAGTTATTTTTTTCCATGTCGGTATAGGCATTCTGTTTAATTTCAGACTTTTTACGTGTCGGTATAGGCATTCTGTTCAATTTCAGACTTTTTAAATATGTAGTACGATCAGGAATATGTAGTTCGTATCGTATGTAGTAAATATGTAGTTCGATCTAGTATAAGATCAGGAAACAAATATTATTTCATATAACAGTAAAACTCTTTTGTTATATTTAACATATTCTTTTGTTGCATTTTTCATATTTCAGAAGACCTAAAGAGACTTGAAGTTCTTACTCCTATTTCCTTGGTATATTTTTTGAAGATTTTCTACCATGTTTTTATGCCGATGCGGAGAAGTATCCAATTAAACGTCCGAAACCTCTACCTACTTACCATATACCTACTCTCTGCTTTTTTCCCTTTATATATGTGTTTTATAAAAGTCAACTATAATTGTGTATGTAAAGAGTAACTTTGAGGAAGGTTCGTCTCCAAATAGCGCTATACACGTATACACCCAGTTAGTCCTTTTGGAAGAACATTTTTATAAAAAAAATCTAATCTGATTTCACTTAAAGCATCTCGAACATTTTTCTGGTTAAGAAAGCTTGCTACGTGACAATAAATTGCCTGGTTATACTGTGTACAAGTAAGTTTAATACATTAGAAATATTCTGATCTTATTGGCCCTGACGAAGAAGCCCGTCGACGTGAATGTAGTTGACTCTGTCTAAAATAAATGTTGGTGCTATACTTAGCATTTTTAGTGTCGTAAAATATGAAATGCCACATCAAAAATTATACAATGTAGTCTGTACATTTGAATACTGTATTTTACAGCTTACAGTTTTGAAGTTTTATTGTAAATTGCCATTTTCTCCTAACTAAATATCCATTTATTTTACAAAGCTGTTTTGAATAAAATGTTTATATCATTCATCTATTTTGAAAGAAAAAACATAGACAAACAAAAAAAACGCTATTTTGCTGTCGATGTAACCAGAGAGGGCAGAACGCTAGACTTTCTATCTCAGTACACATCCTTTGCCTTACACCTTCTCATACAACTTTTACGATTTCTATTACTTTTTTTACGTTCCCTTCTTTAAGAATATTATTCACTTGATCCAACCATACTTTCCTTATTTTTCCTCTCACACGCCTCCCACTCACGGGATTACGTATTCACTCATGCTAGAAAGGGTTCAGAAAAGATTTCTCCGTTGGCTCTACATGAGAGAGTATGGATATTATCCCAGGCTTTATCCAAGTGTCTTCTTACTCTTGGATGTTTAGTTACAGATCAGTAGAGTGAAAGATATCTTCGATTGGGTGTCCATTTTTTTGCTTGCTCAGGGGGAATTTAGTTAACCCATCCGTCCTGAACTGTCTTGGTTTGTATGTTCCTGATAATTATTTGAGACAACGCTCCCGTAGATTATTCCATCAACCTATAAGTCGAACCAACCTGCCTTTGGAGATGCCGGTAGGTAGAGCAAACACACTGTTTAACCGCGTGTGTCCTCATATAGACGTATTTCATGTGTCGCTCAGCTCCTTCATGAAAAATCTCTTGAATTTAATGTAGGACTTGAAATAATTTAATCTTTTTATATTATCTTACAGGCTACATTTTGTCATAGTGTTTTAGTGTAACATATACATTTTCACAATATTCTTTATATATTAAAATGTTGAACTGTTTTATACTTACATATTTTTTTGTACAGTCAGTTCTCGACATACGACGGGGTTCTGTTCCGCCACCTAGGACGTAAGCGAAATGGTCGTAAGTCGAATTTAATACAAAAAAATTATAATAATATACATAAAAAGTGGGTAGTACGTTAGTATTATTTCTTTCAGAATTTGTAATATATAATAATGAATAATATATATTTACAAAATTATTCTGTAGTATTTTCATCATCTGTACATACTAATATCCATAGGTGACTCAGTGATTGTTTTTTGTCCTTTATTATAGTTGATACGGTTGAATGGGACAATTTAAGTTCCCGTGATAAGTCCGACACTGTTTTGCCGCACTCATACTTGTTTATTATTTTAATTTTTTTCTCTAAATCAATCGTGTTTCTTTTATTTTTATTTGACATTTTGGGATTGAAAAATCAAACAATTCAATAACTCGAAATATAAAGAGAGAGTAATCAACCGTCAATTTGTCAAACCTTTCGGGCGCACGGAAAGTGACGAACTGACGCTGTTTACATAAAGATGATGCAATCGATTGCGTCATATTAGTTAAGGTGCACGCACCAATTACACTAAGGCGCACACATTATTTTATAATTTTGGTCTCCGTCGTAAGTCCGAATGGTCGTAAGTCGAGGTGGTCGTAAGTCGAGGTGGTCGTAAGTCGAGAACTGACTATATTTGTTATGTTTTGTCCTTGTACGAATTAGGGAAACCTGTAATGTGCAAAGGACCTGAAAAAATTTATTAATAAATGGAGTTTAAATGAATAAATAATCAATATATACGAGTATATATATGTTTTGCAAGTGTTTTTTCATTCATTATTTTCACAGGCCCAAACCATCTCCGCGTGCTTTTCTTCATCTCACTTGACTCATCAGCCTTAAGTTCACGTTTATACCTTATCACTTCATTCCGTATTCTATCATACATTCTCACTCCATTTATTCTTCTTAATGCATGCGAAATAAACAAATACAAATTTTAAAATTCATCAATAATTAGAAAATGGAAAGGATGATGAAAAACACTAGAAAAACACGCTGTCACTTAAAAATATATAAAAACTACTTGATGTGCTTTTTTAATAAAAATTTATTCGTTCAAAAACATTTACAACAGAATCCTTATGTATAATGAATTAGAACAATTTTCCAAACAAGTACCTTATATTTCCAACATCGGTATCTCTATTATTTTTACTTGAATGGTTTCTCCCCTGGATCCAATAACTGAATACATAATAGTGTATTGTTTCCTGCTGATTAAAGCATTATATTTAGAATGGAGTTCGGTGGGTGCTTCCCCTTTCCAGATCTATCTTTAACACCTACTTAAAAAGGAATCTGACTATCCCCGGAGAGTGAGGAATCTGACTATCCCCTGAGAGTGAGGATGGCGAAAGATTTTATTTTTAGGTATCTCCACTTAAAATTCGCTTCCGACTAAGGAATAAAGTAACTTAGTGAACAGGGACGAACTATCCCGATCTTCATTATTTCAAGATGCAGAATTTTTTTTTTACTTCCATGGACTGTTTGAAAGACAATTGGTTAACTCTGCTCAACTTTCGAAAGATCTTGCATGATTAAATCAAACGACTACATCCTTATCGATATTTAAGAACGAACTAAAGAAACATTATTTATATCAAAGCATCCATCGTCATTGAATCCCGTACGATTCCCATCTTTATCCTTATTTCAAAGCATCCATCGTCATTGAATCCCGTACGATTCCCATCTTTATCCTTATTTTAAAGCATCCATCGTCATTGAATCCCGTACGATTCCTATCTTTATTTATTTCAAAGCATCCATCGTCATTGAATCCCGTACGATTCCCATCTTTATCCTTATTTCAAAGCATCCATCGTCATTGAATCCCGCACGATTCCCATCTTTATCCTTATTTCAAAGCATCCATCGTCATTGAATCCCGTACGATTCCCATCTTTATCCCTATTTTATGTAATATTCGTACAATATTTTATTTAAATTTCCTAAGTTTGGTTTTATACAGTTAGTTGAAGACATCAACTTGGATATTTACCGATATTGTCTTTGTTATTATGAAACAAAAGCTGGTTAATCGGTAGAAATTACTTTGAAACGACAACTCCGCCTGATGGTGTTTGTATTAAAGTGTTAACATACATGAATAAATAAGTAATATGGAAAATTAAAACAAATAATCTGGACGACCACTGTGGCATGGTGGGTAAAATACTGAACTTCTTTCTACCTGAGTGATTCCCGGTGGTATCAAAAAAAAAAAAAAACCAGGTCCTAATGTGTAAACTTTTTCGTCAGGTAACAACCTCCGTGGCCTGGTGGTAAGACACTTGTTTGCCGATCCAGAGGTTGCGGGTTCGATCCCCGCTGGAACCCAGATTTTTTTAAATAGGATTCCAGTCTGGTTAAAACTTAGGGCCTATAAAAACATTTTTCTGGTTGGTTGGAAGAGGTTGCCACATGCCAATAAACTCGCCAGGTTAAAAAAAACCACTCGCGTGCGCTAGACGTTTATTGTATCTTCACGTGGGGTAGAATTGCCAACACATAAGATGAACTGCGAGTTTTGTGTCTTCTTCTGTGGTTTTAAAGCCCAAAAGCTCGATTAATAAGCCAAAGACAATGTCTCTTGTTTGCGCTCTTCAATGTGCCCAACGCTAGTTAAGACTCGCCATTCGAGTAAATAAATTTAAATTTTAAGGAGCTAGGCTCTTTAGTTAATGGTCATCTTCATTTTATTGCTTACAAGGGTTGTTTTCGTTATTCTCTGAGCGGTCATCTTTCCTTGACTACCTCCAATTGAAAAACGACGACGAAACCCCTTGCAATAGGCTTTTCGAAACAGGAGGATTGCCTACAATATATGCCCTTTGAGATCAGTACTGTTATTTTTTTTATTATATTATGTATTACAGATGTATGCAGAACGGATGTCAATCAAGCTATCAATTTATCAACGTCAGTTTCACGGAACGTAAAACGGAGCTGTATGAATTTGACATTTTCCTTCTCAAATTCTGAATCTTCCACACATCCATTATGGCAAATCCAAACTTTGGACGTCATATCAAGATTTGAATAAAATATGTTTGCTTTGAAGAACCGACCCAAAACATTTTTTATTAATATTAAAAATTCTATGCTTGATAAAGAAAGAAGCATTATGTTAGACCGAGCACCAAAAAAGGATGAATTATAAAAGATATCAAATTCTCGTCAAATAAATCAAATTCTGAAAGAGTGAAAAGCCTTTAGTTATTGAATATACATTAGATGAGATACGTCACGAACTGTATGAATATGGCGGAAGCAAAAGATGTGTACCTTATAGGATGAAGTGGAGATCTGTTCTCTCTGCCTACCACAATAGAGGCATGACATTATGGTGATGATGATGATAGTAAATATGAAAAGATTTATAAACATCTATCAAAGTGAACTTTTAACACTAACTTTTCCTAAGTGAAAATATATGGCGATATTCCCATATTCATTCGTTTGGGCCAAAGTGAAAAAATAGCACCATATTTTTTCACCTTAGCCCAAACGAAAAAATGTGATGTGTAATCAGAGTTAATATCAAACGCTTCAAATTTAAAAGTGATTTAATTTTCTTTATTAAAGAAATAGTTAAGATTTAGTATTTTGTATTAAGGTCGGATTGATTCGGGATTGGTATTTGTGTGAAGGAAACGGATATTTGCGATTTTTTTTATCTTATAGAGGGACTCCCATATTACTTTAATCGTCAAAACTTCCTGTTAAGAGCGAACATTAAATATAAAGAATCGTATTCACCTGTTCCCAATTCCGTCCCATTACACGTGCTCCCGATATACCACGTCCCAAAGCAATCTCTTTTGCTGACTTCCCAGCCGGTAGCTCGGAGGCGCTCGAGGGGGACTAGCTCGCCGAACTGAGAGAAACTTCCGCTTTGATGTTGGCAATTTGTGATGCTGCACGCATCGATTCGCACGTTTTAATTTTCAAAAAAGAAAAAAAAAATCTATGTTCATTATGCTTCTTTGAGACTTTGTCCTTCATGTTCCATTCTGAGATGCATGATCACGGTAATGCGCTAGATTTCCGTACGACAGGTCGCCGGTTCGAACCCCGTGCTGTGCTACTCCCCTCAAATGACAGGTATTTTTCCGCCTAGTGTTCGGGGGTATAAAGATACCTATGATTTCGGTTATATGTATTCTTTTAGAAGAAAAAAAAACATGATGTGCTCCGTTGTCTCAATTCGGTGCGCTATCGGATCCAGTACAGCGGAGTGGCCAATGAATTTGGTAATATTTTCACTCACTAATGAAAGAGAAAATAAACAAAACTCCACGACACAGCTTCGTTTTCCAGTTGAATTGACGTTGCAATGGCGACGGAATCCTCGACTACGAGGCGCAGTAACGACACTAACGCCGACGATGACCATTCTGAGATATGTCCTTTAAAAGTTCTCCTGTCTATATGGTCATACTCGTATTTATGCCAAAGAGATACAACTCACAAAATAACGTTTCATATCGTATATTTAAATAGGCGATAGTTAAGAAACGAAAGCGTCGTAACCCATAGATCGCAAGGCGCACCAACGGCTCTATCATCCAAGGGTTAGAGTTTACCGAAAGACTTTTGATAACATGCAAGAAAATAATTCTATCAATATTTGGGTATGTTATTGGAGAGAAGAACGACAGTATGGAGAAGCTGGTGATCACGATGATAGATAGGTATAGGAAAACAAACAAGAGGAAGGTGTCTTATAAGGTGGGTGGACCAAATTAAGAGGGTAACAAAAACATCTTTGAACGCTGCATTCAACATGGACTAGGAAGGATGGAGACAGGAGGTGTACCAAGTTTCAGATATAACGAACGACCACGACGTTCAGCATTGAACATGCGATGAAGAAATATTTTTTTTATGACAGTTGGATCCTTTTTGCATATATACATATTTTTATTCTTAATGATGCAAGGTAATGTAGATATAATTGACTTTTGTTTATACAAATGAGAAAATATATGTTCGGTTAAATTTCATGAAATCCAATACGATATTATCATCAAATATGATATACTAAGCGTTTATCCATAAATAGAGTTGTCTGGAATAAATGGAAAGCGAGAAAGGGGTAGACCGAGGGAAGAGTGGATGGTGATAGTTGGAGAAATTTTAACTGATTGTAAGGTAAGAAGTATGAAAAACTTGTGAACATGTTTGATGAGATGATTTACAAAACAAATATATTTGTCTGGAATGATTTGAGAAAGCAAGAAAGGGGTTCGACTGAGGAAAGAGTTGAAGGAGATATTATAAGGGAAAAAGTCAAAAACTTATCAAATTATTTCAGTATCACCATCAAACCATATCTCACAACGCAGAGTGTAGGGTTCGAACTGGTGACCTGCACATAAGTCCAGCGCGTTACCGCGTAACCATACAACTTGACGTGAACAAAAAATATATGAATCACCCATCCTTACTTTTACTCCAACTTATGTGAGCTAAACTATTGATCGACATGTTTTCAAACACATCGATTTACATTGCCACGTCAATCTATCGCTGTAAAAGAAAAAAAACAACCATATTTCAGCGGCTTCGTACTGAATTTCATGAATATATAGAAAGTGAAAAATTACCGTCTTTAACGTCGCTTTTCACCAAAATCCTCGTATATTTCGTGATCGTATTCCCGATTTTATTAGGGGAATAAATGAGGAATGCCATATCCGGAAAAGTTTAAAAGGCGAACATAAATAAGGAAGGGCGATAAATCCGTGTTTTGTTCTTTCTCTCTGACGTGATAGTACGTCTACGGTATTCAGAATGGTTCATCCCTTTTCCGAGAGACTTAATTAGGGATGCACACAAAGGGTGTACGTAATTGGATTGAACCCTTTCTGTGCCATTGGCTATATTCGCGACAATGCAATTTGAGGTTCGTGAATGGCAAAAGTTATATAATTTATATCCAACAAGGTACGATATAATTCACAAAGTGGATATCCACTTGAGATGAAACTTAAAATAATCAGTGAAGTTGTTGCTGTAACCTAAATGAATGAAGCTACTCGCTACTTGAAAATTATAATTGCATAAAGCTATACGATAGTTAAAATCTTGAATATTTGGAGAAACATATTTAAAAAACTTATCAAACGATTTCGTTTTTACTTGGTTTAATTTTTTGATTAGTAAATGTACCGTTTGATCACGGGTTAGGTTAAACCAGACTCATCAAATAAGGTGCACACCCTCACCGCGATTGTTTCTCCAAAAATCAGGAAAAACTTTATTATAGTTCGGAAATTCTAGGATGAGTCCTGTGACAGCTCACAAATTTGCCCCAATACAACCTTATGTAATGTATTTACCTAAATAACTTGCTATTTATTAGAATCGAGGCTTATATTAAAGTTGATAAAATAATTAAAATTACTGAACATCGTTACAAGGTTGTATTGGGGCAAATTTGTGAGCTGTCACAGGACTCATCCTAGAATTTCCGAACTATAACAATGCTGAGAGATCCAACCAACTAAATGACCACATACATAGTTTGCATAGACCCCAGCCTTTAGGTTGAAATGCAGGCACAGTTTATTTAGGACCACTATACCTGTGAACTAATTATCTTCAGTTGCTAGGATGGACAAGTTAAAAAGAACATCGAACCTGAGTGCGTAGATTTTGCCTGTAGAGCTAAATATCACCTGGTTCTGAATTTTCTACGAGAACTTCTAGGAATTTATATTCCCACTGGTATCTGAAATTTTAAGAAGGGTTTTCAGTAGGATTTTCACTTCAGATCTCTTTTATTTTAATGTAAAAATAATCAAGAGTTCAGAACAGTTTCTAATTTTAAAAAATGTATTTAAATTTTTATTTTTGATACACTTGTGCCATATTTTTTCTGTTTTATCTATGATATACGAGTACATCATTTTTTTATGGTTTTGCATTAATTTTATAATACAAATTAGATTTTTGTAAAGGCAGCAGCCGTAATAAAATAATAAACTAATAAATCTTTCAGGTTGATTAGATGGCAATAAACCCTCCACGTTATACTATGCACAGCGAAAGTGTTTATTCGATATTTTAAATAAACCATGTCAGATTATTTTTCTATGCAAACTTTCCTATGCTTTATTAAATAATACATGTTGAAACTTAGCTTGTGAATTTTCATACTGAAACATAACCAAAAAAGTAAAACAAAATAACACTAGCTTCACAATTTCCTTGAAATATTACCAACAGATAACTCCATTACCCTCCCATATCCCCCTTTTCTTTCCTTAAACATGTTCCTGTCTTGATTAATTTATATTCTCTTATCCTCTTAATATTTTCTCCAGTTCTCTTCATCTCTCCATCTCCAAGGCTCCTGCACCGCTTGGCGGGATATTTTTTCATTAAAAGGACTTTGATGAAAAAACTTTATAATACTCCTAACTAAGCTCCAGTAACGGTTTTTATTTAAATTTCTTTAACGCTTTTCGAACATTACTCGGAAACGAGGAACATCAAAGCGGTTTGTTTACACTGGATATGAATATATAAAAACGGAAAATTACTACCCCACTGACCTGTTCAAGGTTGCACTGTAGATCCGAGATACTTAAAAGTTTCGAGGATTCAGAAGCGTATATTTATTTTCGACCATGTACTTTATATCAGGAATAGTATAAAGTATTATACGTAGTCGAACCTACATGGCCAGATCGTCCAGGTTTTAAGACGAGTTCTCTCAACCCGGGCGTTACTGGTCAATTCCCGTTCGAAGCCAGATAATTTATTTAAAAAAAATCCAGTCTGATTTTGGCTTAGGGCATTTTTAACATATTTTTTGTTGGTTGGAATAGATTGCCACATATCAATAAGCCCGCTAGGTTTCACTGTATTCGATGAAAATGTAATACGATGCAGTACACAGTGGTATGTTAATGCCCCCTTGATACTAGGTTAGTCAAAAAGTTTTGAAAGCGGAAATGAAAATACATTTTTTTTGGGGGGAAATCACTTTTATTGCTCAGTATAGTCTCCCATAAGATCAATACACTTGGTCCAACGATCTTCCAACTTTGTTGTCCCATCACAGAAGTGACTTTCTGGAAGGCCTGCAAAATACTCCTCTACGACGGCTATAACCTCTTCGTTTGATGAAAAATGCTTTCCACGAAGGAATTTTTTGAGGTGTGAAAACAGCCAGAAGTCAGAGGGAGCTAAATCTGGCGAATAGGGTGGATGCTGCAACAATTCGTACCCCAATTCACTGATTTTCGCGATGGTTTTTTGAGCTGTGTGAGCAGGTGCATTGTCTTGATGAAAAATTATTTTTTTCTTCTGCAAACCGGGTCTTTTTTTTACAATTTTTTTCATTCAACTGGTCCAAAAGGTCACAATAATAATCAGAGTTGATTGTCTTACCAGTTTGGAGATAATCTATCAATAAAATTCCTTTTGCATCCCAAAAAACTGACGCTAACACCTTCTTGGCCGATTTCTGGACACGAACTCGCTTCGGAGCCAACGTGCCTGGTTCACACCACTCCTTAGCCTCTTGTTTTGATTCAGGATCATGGTGGTAGACCCAAGTCTCATCCATAGTGATGAATCGACGCAGAAAATCCTTTTTGTCCTTTCGAAATTGCTCCAAATGTTGCTCAGAAAGTCGCATTCGAACGTGTTTTTGTTGCATTGTTAGCAAATGCGGCACCCATTGTGCACACAGTTTTTTGAAACCCAAAACTTCAGCCAAAATATGCCATGTTGTTCCATGTGAGATGCCTATGGTGTCAGCTATCACATCCACAGTCGATCGATGATCTTCCAAAACCATATCCTGTATTTTCGCTATGATTTCTGGTGTTGATGCACTTTTTGGACGTCCTGAGCGTGGATCGTCTTCAACGCTTGTACGGCCACGCTTAAACTCCAAAACCCATCGGTGAACGGTTGGAAATGAAGGAGAAAACTCCTTTAATACTTTCACCATCTTTGCATGGATCTCAGTAGCCGATAAACCTTCCAAAACAAAGAATTTAATCACTGCACGATATTCGGATTTTTCCATTGTTAAAAAATACACTGACACGTCAACTTCAAATGGCTTGTAAACAAAGAATGAATTGACAGATCGAAATGAAATTTTGAGTACGTTCTTATGAAAGATGAAATATTAAAATGGCGTAGAAATTTTGGTTTTCTACTGCTCCATAGATGACGCTTTCAAAACTTTTTGACTAACCTATTATATGGAACTGTTGCCTGGACATTGAGAAAGTGTTATAGAAGCGGTATATTTGCGTGCCTTGCGAAGATTTTCTGGTATTACAATGTATAATACAGTAAGCAATGACCGGATTGGGGATACAAGTGTGCTGGAATCGGATGTTTTAAGTAAAATCAAGACACTTATTTTGAGATATTTTCGACACATCGAGACAATGACTTCTTGAAGGCTTACAAAACAAATATATATGTCTGGAATAAATGGTGGACGAGGAAGAGAAAGGCCCAGGAATGAATGGAATGATATAGTTGGAGAAACTTTCACAGAAAAAAAGATAAGAAGTATGAGAAACAGAAGGGTACTTATGACGAGATCTATTAAAGTGGATAATGCAAAGGTTTTCAGATCTGTCCTCTATGAGGTCTCTATCCTCTATGAGGTCTCTATCCTCTATGAGGTATCTCAAAAGGGATATATTTTTTAAAAATGGATATGGAAAATTTATACGAAAGCACGAGGTATGTGTTTCATCCACTGTGAATTCAATTTTGGACGGGTATTGCTTTTAGGCCTTATGAATATATTGTTGTACGAATTATATGAAATATGATACTGGAGTAGGATGTTACGAATTCCATGAACATCAAGGCGAACGAATGCCTTTATTTTCTAAGAACTATAAATCTCTGACAGATTGTCTACAATATACTTACAACGCGTCTTCCGATTATTTAGACATATCGATTGTGACCAAGGAGATAGTTTGGCGAGAATTGTGGTCACGGGAAGCGTTTAAGCACGACGCACAAAAGGAAAAGTCCCAATGCGTTGAGCTGACCAACTGAGAGACGTATCAGAAATACGCTTAGCAACTGCTCTTCAAACTGCGTAGTGCAGGGATAGATTGGGAAGAATCGTCAAGAGTTATCATGGGAGTCATTAGCTACATGACACGATGATGATTGTTGTACAAACGCTCTGAGCTTTGAACATAAGTACTTTGAGTAGTCTTGGAGTAACAAATGCTATGACATTAATTAATTTCCAATGCTTGGAAATTGTTTTTCTTTCCCATTTTGAATTAATATCTCTCTTGATTAAAACTTTTAATCAAAAATTATTTCACGTCGTCTTATAGTTTTTTGGCACCCTTATCTATATCAGGGAGAACAGTTAATAATTATATCTAATTTGCTCTTAGATATTATATTTCATAGATTAATAATTTAATTACAACTTAAAAAAAACACATTTGGATAAATGTTTAGTTTCGTTACACTTTTATAATTTGGAATTTTAATAAGGAATTTTAGAATTTCCTTCAGGGTCATATTAAATTGGTATTAATTACTCTATTCCAACTAAAAAAAAACATTTTTTTTGGTAATGATCAAATTTCAGTACGCTTTTATAATTTTTTATTTACATAAAATAAGGAATTTTAGATTTTCGATTTTTACCTGTGAAATATATGAAATGTTTTATCACTCCAAAAGCATTTATGTTAGGCGGTAACATATTAATATTACGAATTTTAATTCCGATACAAAGAGTTCTGAATGTAAAATCAATTTGGATCCTGTCAATATATAAAATTGGAACTAGAGAATACTAGAAGTTTCCACTGACTTTGTTCCGACGTGGAAGTTAGTAGACGACTCAAACATTTTGGTGATTCAAATTACGAGCACATAGTAGTTGGCATACACGTATAAAACGAATGTTAGCAGGAAGCAAATACAAAAATATGCAGTGCAAATATAATATAAGTGGAAGACATGGTAGACGATCAATACGCTGTAAAATTTTACTGTACTAAGTAAATGATATTTAAAAAAAGTTATCATCATCACGCCGTATCCCTATTGCAGTAAACGCAGAATACAGATCTCCACTCCATTTAATACGAGCACACATACTCGTATTTCGCTTCTGCAACGCTACACACCTCGTCATGCAGACTCTCATGTTATAAATATGTTTGTCTCTTTGCTCTTTCAGAATTTGATTAACTTAATCTTTCCACATTTTTTTAGGTTTTGGTACCTTCTATAGTACTTATAAAGATTACTTTTATAAATATTTCATCACTTTTTACTACGTGGCCGAACAGCTCCATGCTCCTTTCTTCATATTGAGGACTGTCTTGGAATCCACATCCTTTCCTAATACCTTATTTTGAAAAAAAATTGGCGAAATCATGGATGCTATGTAAGACGGAATATAGATATTGAGTAGACGAAAAATTTATGTCACGATGTACTGTAGAGCTCTATTATCTTTGTATACTCATGCTGCCACACATAACAATAATAATTAAATGACAATTTATATAGCGCCGTTTAGAGAGCAGACTCTTCAAGGACGTTCTAACTTGGGATTTGTACCCACTATTATTGACAAATTAAAGATATTGCAAAACAACCACGTTGAGTATAAGGATAGGAATGGTGAAGGTTGCGATCTTTACATTAGTAACTTCCCCGCACTTGCATATGTTAAACATAACATATTTGGTAAGAAAACTTACCAAGGGAAGACTTACTACAAAGAAATCTTTGTAGATCTTCCGATATGTAAAAGTTACACATTCGGATTTAGGTGGAGCGTAGTGTATGTGTGTAGTATTCATACTCGTATATAAAAATGACAATAAACTTGTCGGCAAACTAAACGAAACCGGACTCCATTTATATTAGTTTTAACATGTATTACTCGTACACCTAATTACTCCCAACTTTTACAGAATGAACTCGTTATCACGAATGTATAATAATACGACTTCCCTTACTATACAGGAAGGTTGCTCAATAACTTCCCGGTCGCTGACCCTTTTTGTCCCATCAATTAACCGTCCAGATCCGATGTAGCCGCTCCTCATGATTGCTCCAATTATCTGCATCTCGATGGACCGAGTTATTTTCTCCCGTCATTGTCTTAACTTAATGTTACTGTGAATCATTAATTAAACAGAATAAGGCGGGAGAGTTTACCATGAACTCCTGAAATGAGGCGGACAATTTCTTCAAAGAGATGTCAGGGGAATTTATTTATCTTTGGTTAATTATACGAAATTTGTTTTGTGTTTTTAAATGAAAAAAACATTTCTTTACGGAATGAATATTATGTCCAGTATCGTTTTTAATATATTGTAATACACAATATTCAATTTATTTTAACGTAATTATATATAAGATGAATAATTCTGCTATTAAGGTAGTTTTTTCTCAGATGATGGAATAGTAACGAGGTATATTGAACGGCTTGTAGCGATAGGAAACAAAGTCAATGGGGCATTGAAACATATACTATATACTCGAACCAGACAGTATCAAAATCTGCCAAGATGGCGATAGTTCTTAACAGTATTTTAGTACCAATTTTGATGTGTAGATAGTGAAACGTGGACGTGGAACAAAACTGAAAAGAGCCTAATAAATTCGATAGAAATGCGTGCACATACAAATAATACATGGGGTAAATGTATGATATGTTATATGACAGAAAATTGAATATAATCGAAATACTTGCACGCACTAGATATGTGCAATTATTATTGCCTCTCTACGTGTAGTTGTATTTTCAACACATTCGACGATGAACTGTGAGTTATGTAACTACTCATGTGTTTCTAAATCTAAAGACTCGATTATTGGCGCAGTAGATAACATTATCTCTCGGCCACGCTCTTCAACATATCTCCATCACAAATTCCGATATATTGCGAAGTACCGAACCAATCAATCGATAATATTTCTCATGTTTGACGGTTTTTCTAGCGTTCAATGTTTTTGTGTAGTATTCATAATAAATTTGTAAAGAATATTACGTCACGTCTAACAGACCTACGTATGATAAAATGTCCCAGTTGCATAGACCAGTATTCAAAAAGACCATTAGTTATCTTCATCATTTGTCCAGTGACGTCCGAAGTGACATCTCCCATTGACTTCTCTGCATAATCGCCACTTGGCCGGCAGACGCCGCCCGAGCAATGGACCGTTCAATTGGCTGAATGATGCATAGCCACCGCTTGCTACTGTCTTGGTACTGTCTTGGTACCGGTGGTTCTCATTCGTCCAACATCGTCAATATATATCATATTGTTTGTTGACTATGGCGCAGAGCCGGGACAAGGATGGAGCAAGTGTCCTGGTTGTGTTAAAATGACAGCATAAAATAATTAAAAAACGAAAAAGAAAAGATTATAACAATCAAAACTTATTTCAGAGTCTAAAAAATAAGTTTTACAGAATAAAATACACTCAAAACATATTTGAGATCTAGTCTTGGACAAGAGAGGTTGTCAGATACGACTATTCTCTCTATTGAAGGGTTGATTACGAACGAAATAAATTTCGACAAAAACTTTTCACCTTGAAAGCTTGAAAAGTTAAGTTGAATATGTTTCATATTTTAATGTTTATTCGTTTATTTATATTGTCGGGTCAAGTGACCGTATTTTTACCTATTTACAGTCCTTTTATCCACAAATCATCAAATTTCGTAAACACAAATCCGCCTTAAAAAATCCTCTAATTTATTCTGAAATGGCTAATCATTATCACCGTGAAAACCATACATTTTCTATCGATTATCGATGATGCCAAATTCTTACATATTAGTAGTAACGGAAATGAATTGGACAGATTAGAGGTCCTAGAAATTTCTAAGTCAGTGCATCGAGGTGAACATCTTGCAAACACATATCCCAAGAATCTCCGCTGCTCGCCGAGGTAGTCCCATCCCTCCCTCAACCTCCAGTCCCCAACCCGAATGTTTACCGTTAGAAGCGTGTATCTCAGTACCAGTTCGAACAGAATTCAGTCTTGTTTGTGCTCCCCTGATGATTATGTGAAAGCCTTGAAACCGATAGTGTTATACCGTTACAAAAATTGGAATAAACAGTGTTTGATAAAATAAATTACAATGTCTTTAAACCTCCACAATGTTAATGCATTAACTATAAATAATATATAATTTTCGTATACTTAGCTTACAAGTAACATTCCAACTAACACGATACGTCTCCTATTATTTCACACCGTTTGATATTCCTTTTGACTGATTCATCATCTGAGAAAATCCTACCTAAATATCAGAATTCCCTAACTTACTCTAATCTTTGGTTACTCATCCATACATAGCATTTTTCTGTCGTCGTGACTTTGAATTTTGCAATAAACATCCTCAGATCTCGCATCTCTCATACAATTAACTTATTAGACTCCGCAAATAATCTACCATAAAATACTACCATGCCCATCGGGATATAGCAATCCACACATATTCCTATTCGACACGTGTATGCTACCCATTGGCCTATAGTATATAGTTTCTTCATACATGAATCTATATAAATTTTTTTCAACCTAGGTGAAATAATGCATCCTTGATTGAACCCTTTTGAAATATTAAACCATTCAGGCAAGCTACCATTCACTCTAAAACATAACCCACTTTCGGCATTTAATGACGCAATACCACGTTTTAACTGATATTCATTCAATTCATATTCATTCTAATAACCAATTTGTAATTATTGCAAATATCAAATTGTTCAAAAACTGATGCACCAGACAACATAACATCAGATATAGGTATATAAATTACGCATTTATCAACCTTTTATGGTTCAAGTATTGATTTTTGTTTGTTTGTATTTTGTATATAGTCGGGTTTCTGTCATAAATTAGTAAATCTTATTTATTTTTGAAAAATTAGATTTTTTGTTAATTATCAAATCAGCAATGTCCGTGTGTGGTAAAGAATTTGAACACTTTTTTCGTTAATACTTTCTCACAAATATATGTAAGTACCCAAATACATATACATATATTGAAAGGAGTTTCAAGTTTTCAATTGAAATATCTCAGAAACAGCCAACTATTAGTTGTTACAATAAATTAATTAATAGATTCAGTAACATTTCCATAAAAATATATTAAAAATACATTTCTTTGTTACTCAAATTAAAAGACTGGATACACATAAACATGTTTAATGTCATCCCTGTGTTCCTAATGCAAAATATAGGATGATGATGAAACTAAAAGCGTTTTTCAATTTTTTAGTTGTAAAATTCAATGTAAACTTAATCCTTTCAGAAATATATTTTACATAAACGAATTTCTAATATGTTTTGTAAGAATGTTTAGAAAAACATTTTTTTTTTAAATTCATGTACAAAAATAATTATTAACTGTAGAAAATTACAGTGACAAAGTCGAACAATCAACGACAAAATGAACCGAGAATATTTTTAAAGTGGGCCATTTGATATTCTGTAGGCGCGTCAGCCCTTCATTATTTACTTCTAAGTGATGCTCGTAAATAAATATTTTTCTCCTCTCCGTAGCAAGACTAAACTATCCCACCACTACCTGTCACCTCCTCGCATTCCTGAGATGTTTTCCGAATGAGCACACGAGATGAATAAGTCCTGAAGGTACGCCATTCTTCTTCCAAATTGGTATTCACGATCGCCCATATCCTGGACCTTTTAGTGATATTTTTTTAATTTTTTTATTTAACATTAGATACAGACTTAACCCAAGCACATCAAATAATATGAAAACAAATTAAATAATCAAGTCTAAATATAAGGTAATGACAACAGGAACAATGTTACACATGCTTCCCTGACACGTAAATCAGTTATACTTACATATACAATGTTTATTAAGGAGTTCTCAATTTATCCACCGACATGTAGAAGATGTCGATATCAGAAAATCTATACGACAAGGTCATTCCGAGTGCAAGTAGTGATACTCTTTATAGCTGAATTTGTGATTACGGCACCGAAAACAGTCTTAATTCACGATCTCTCAAATAATCGTCCGATACATTAAACAAAAGTTGGTGAATCAACAAAAGGTTTTCTATGTTTGCCGTTATCAATTTGTATATAACTCGTATATGTGCTTATATCTCTTCTAACTTTCAAGTAGTAATATCCAAGCATACTCATTAGAAAAAGTGTGGGATACAGTCATGAGTAAAATCCATACTGTTTGCAATAAAGGTTTCGCAAAAATCTATTTTAGACTCGCTAAACTATCAGGGAATTTTGTATTTCTCTCGGGATCCAAATTATTGAACCGCACTCTAATCTACTGCGAACTAGATAATTATAAAGGTATTTCATTACAGCGCTATCATCAAATAACCTAGATACTCTTATCACAAATTCCAGAATTTTATTGGGAGATAAGCACATACTGTCAATATGATAACCGAATGTATATTTACTGTTGAACATGATGCCAAGGTATTTGATAGTGTTAACGTGCACGGTGAGCTGAACATCGTGCAAGTTAATACTATCAAAGACATTAAGTATCTTAAGTACTGCTGGGTCCCAGCTCTTGGAAAAGTCATGAGCTTAGATATAAAGATGATGTCCAGTTTATTGGATTCACTCCACTTCCAGACAATTTGAATCGATCTGGAGTTCCATACAGTCTTGGAGAGAATTAATTAGTGGAAATAGTTTTAAATCATCGGCATACAGTAAGTACTGGGAATGCCTGATAATTCGACCGATATCATTGATAAAAATGAAAAACAATATCGCATCAAGATTGCAACCTTGCGGAATACCTGCATGATTGTGTAGCGAATGGTTCAGACTGTAGACTGTAAAGAGTTGGAAAAAAAAACCATTTGGAATACCAAAATGATCCATTTTCGTTACTAGAATTGGATGATTCACTCAATCGATTGATTTTGCAGTCACGATACGAACAATCAACCTGCGAACCAGCTTCTCGTGTTCTCGAGACAAAGTCAGTAAATATCATTCAATGGGGCTCAGTTGATTTGCCACGTTGAAAGCCGTGTTGCTCATCATTGTTGTGTGAATCTGTGTGGTCTCAGCACACGATCCGCAAGGGTCTCGAGCAGTTTGACTAAGAGATAATGGCAATAGGCCTGTAATTTTGTAACATCTTCTTTAGTTCCATTTTTAAGTATCTGTATGACTCGGGTCGTTTTAAATTCACTCGGAAAAATACCAACTTGAGAGACTAAGTTGAAAATGTAGGCAAAAGGTGCTGACGCTGACAAAGTCTCACCGCATGCTTTTATGAATAATGTGGGCATGCCATCGGGTCCGATCGTCTTATGTTCTTCATACATACTGTTAATGAGAGTTTTGGCACAATTTTTATTTACAGTATCAGAAAAGTTGTTGCGATGTTTTCGCAAACAAAACTATCGTGAGTCCTCTTTATAGGCAAGAACAATAGTGAGCAAAACAAGTAAGCAAGCAACAGAGTTTTAAGATTTATTTTCCAAGTAATAATGACGTACGTGTTTCGTCAAATGTTTGTATGTCAGTGATTTCAATGGGATGTTTATCTATGTATACTTTGAGGAAGTATTTGAGTAGTTGGCCTCACTTTATAATGTTTATGGGTTCCTCCTCTACATGTCTGTGCATTAATATTGAGTTGCATTCCACTGAATCATATTGAAAAATCCGGAATCATTACTTAGGGTTTTAACGTAAATTCAACGCGAGTTTAGATCCCTCACTATTAGATTTATATAATTTATATAATCATTTATATAATCAGCATATGTTAACCCAACAGCATGTTGCATTTGAGTTCTGCAACATTTAAACAAATCATAATATGGTTTGCTGCCAGTGATTTTCCACTCTCTGTAATAAAAGACCTTACGTTTAGTGTTTCTGGCAATGTAGCGATTAAACCATTTCGGATATCGCCATCTTTACAGAGAAGGCAGGTTTCACAGGAAAGCGTTCGTCGAGCAAAAAAAAATTTGGTTATTAAAATAATTCACAGCTTCATTGACATCGGCAATATTTTTAAGTATCTCCCAATTAATATTAATGCCTTTGGTATATAAGGAGTGAAAATCGCATCTATTGAAACGCTACTTCTTTCTTTCGGGTGTGATGACAGTTTTCGGCTACTTGCCCTCCTCACATTGCTACTAAAAGTTGTCAAGAACTCTACAGCAGAATGGTAAACGAATGACCTTAAGTTAATGAATACCAAGTCAAGACTTCGTCTTGTAGAGTTAAAAATCGTGTTGCTTTGTGTTAAGTTAAATATCGTTAGACAACACATTTCATTCGGCCCTAATGCGTCATCGTTTTACCTGACAACTGGAAACTTACAAAACGATTAGTCCCTTTGATTCACGAAACAGGTCTAATTTTAAGTTTTTGTCTAGAGTTCATGTCAACTGTTTATCGCTTGATTTTTTTAAAATTATTTTACATACGCATAAAAAATTATTTTACATCACGCCATTTCTCTGTCAGGGTAGGCAGAGTGAATAGAACTTCAAACATTGCTATCGCGCGATACGTCTTTCGCCTTCTCTGCATCCATACACCTCATACAACAACGATTTCTCTGACTTGACATTTCCTTCTTTCAATTTGATTCAACCATACTTTCCTTGGGCATTATCTACCACGACTTCCACTGAATATTTGTTTTGTTAATTTTTGTTATCATCTCAAAGTGTTTTATTATTTTTATTATTAAAAAATACATTTTCGTTATATACTCGTACACTACAACCTGGTGAATTTATTCCCAAGTGGCAGTATCTTTCAACCAACCAGAAATATATTAAAGAGGCATTCAGTGAAAACTAGACTTGAACCTTTTGTCAATATATTTAGGTACCAACGGGAATCAAATACATAACCCTCGAATCGGAAGACTGGGATCTCACCAACTGTATCATAGAAGTCGATAATTGACCAAAAAGTTTAATTTAAATGTCATTAAAAAATTATAGAAAACAATTTTTATAAATCCATAGATAATACGAGTATATTAATGATATTCATCGATAATTATAATAGTAAATAAATATTACATGTAGAGCAGTCAAAAATGGGAAAGTAAAACGTTGGTCTGTAGAACTGGCGATGTTTTTGTTTTTTACTAAAACCATAAATATTTTATCATAAAAAAGATTATTTAAATTTTTCAATACAGCCAACTAGAAAAGTGAAATAAATCAATACGGATAAACCGGTACTCAGCCCTCGTTAAATCGATCCTCTTTTCTATTGACTTTGTGTATTTAAAAAATGCATGTAATAATTTTTTGTACTAGGATTTCAAATAATCAACATTTGAATCTCAGGGTTCCAAAGGTGTTAGAAGTTGGACGAATTTTGCTTTATACATTCCGCAGGGTACACAGAGATGTCACTAAATACCTCTATCCAGGTTGGCACACACCTTAGTACTCCACATTAGACCGAGGCAGCGAAATTCTCTATCTTGATACCACACCTTGGTACTCCACATTAGACCGAGGCAGCGAAATTCTCTATCTTGATACCACACCTTGGTACTCCACATTAGACCGAGGCAGCGAAATTCTCTATCTTGATACCACACCTTGGTACTCCACATTAGACCGAGGCAGCGAAATTCTCTATCTTGATACCACACTTTGGTACTCCACATTAGACCGAGGCAGCGAAATTCTCTATCTTGGTACCACACCTTGGTACTCCCATATTAGACCGAGGCAGCGAAATTCTCTATCTTGATACCGATGTTTGTGTAGTGTCTCTTTACATACGAGTATATACCATCACGCTGTTGTATTGTTTTAGAAAATCAAATATAATTAACTAAGCTATAATATGTTATAAGTATACTTTACCTATCAAATAACTCATTAAATTGATCGTTAGAAATGTATAGTTAGAACTTAAATCAAGTACCTTACTGATTTATGCAAATTTCTTATCATATGTGTTAATCAATCCGCGTGTAGCGTCTAGTCTAGCCTAATGGTTCAATTATATTTTACCGCTGCATTACCTAACAAATTTACATACGAGTCAGTCTCACGTGTCAGCCAGCTTCTAAACTTCCTCATAAATCTTGACTCTTTTAATGAACAATTTATATGAACTACTTGACTTAGCATGTAATTGCTTTATTTATACTTACTTGCATATGCTAATTCATTAGTTTTTAAAGCATAGCTTTACTTTTAGCTGAAATCAGCGCTTCTAAATATAAAAGTTCTTGTGTAACATTTCTCTAACGGAGTTTAGATAAATTCGAGTTGACAGCTGTCATTTAATATATTCTTGTATTATATAAGATACTCCTAACATGCACTGTACATTTTTTTGTAAACCATAGTTGTAGAAGTCATGACATCTTGGTTAATCAAATATTATGATTTTTTATTTCAAATTACATAGATCTGCATCACGAACGTGAATAATAATCGTAGAAGATTAAAGTATGTTTAAATCATGTGAATGAAATTTTAGTTTAGTTGCACGAAAAAAATGTATGGATATTAAGGAAGTGAATTATATATGTGGTCTGATCTTTAGCCTTTCTCGCTACCCCGATAGGGAAAATTCTGTTTTATGTTTGGAAGAAACCTCTATTATATTTATAAGTTCCGAGTTTATTGTAGTTGGCTTTCTATAGCATTTTTCTTTCTTACAGCGCCTTTCATTAATATCAATACAACGTACTGCAAACTTCGGTAAAAGAATACTTGGCTTCTTAGTCCCTTTAGCATTTACGCTAATTACCTACCCTTTCTTATTATGTTTTCAGCAGTTTACAATGTGTCCGTTTTTTCTCGATAAAGATTTTGACTGACATTGCAAAAGTTGGAGCCGTTGAGGATTTATAAGATACTGAAAAATCGCATTTAATCTCTTAAGCATTTAATTATTAACTTTAAAAAATTACTTTTCTTGTTGTTCATCTCCAACTCACTACGTTAGGCCAACTTTTCGAGTCTTATCTTTCCAGTATGACCTCACCTGGAAAATATCGCTCACCACTCCTAGCGCTCGGATGTCATCCTCTACACAATCTATTCATCTTTACTTTGGATGACCTCGTCAACCTCCAACCCAAGCAACACTCCTCCTACATACCATATCATTCAGGTCTTCTAGCGATAAACCCGTACCACTGCGATCTGGTCTCCCTCAGTTTGTTATTTATGGCTGCCACTTAGAGAATTTTTCCGATATACTAATTTCCTATTTTATCTCTATGAATGACACTCACCATCCAAATCTCTTTTTCATGGTACTTTTAAAACATTAAATGTTGTTAAAAGATTTCGAATTGTTATAGCGTAGCAAGGCACTATGTTCACAAAACATATATACCAATTAGCTACCGTCTGATGCAACCACGATTATTTGACTTATGAACCAGATCCGGTGATGTCCTAATAGGCCCAGCGAGACCTTCGATATATTTTTTTAACGACCAATAAGTTCTCTAACGAGTCTTAATTGCCCTAATAAAATGAAATTCCAATACAGATCAAATCTAACATCGTGATATTTTTCTTCAAATGTTTTCTAATTTTCGTAATTGTTTTTATTTTATTAAACCAAATAACGAATGTTAGTTTTTTGACAATACATTTCAGATAGTAACAATTATTAGTTCGTTTACATTACATTTCATATACGAATATTAGTTCGTTGACACTTAATTTCGCATAATAACAAATATAAGTTAAAAATAAATTTAATAAAATAACGAATGTTAATTCGTTAACAATGAATTTCATATAATAACGAATATTAGTTTGTTGACAATAATTTTCATAAATAATATTCGATAGCTTCGAAGTTATTTTAAATCATTGTTACAATCTAACTAGGAAATATGTTTCACCAATGATCACCAGATCAGTGATCTTGATGAATTTCGCGTTACTGCAGAAAATAAAATTGTTGACGCATTTACCAATTTATTTTATATATGTTACAAATACAGGCAAAACCCATTTAAACAATTTATAATAAAATGTATACAATGTTAAACAAGTACATTGTATACATTTTATTATAAATATAACTTCTTTCGAAATATGTGATCCTCACTATTAAAAAAGTTCAATATGCTTCCTTTGAAAGAATTCTGTCGATAATAAAAATATATTCCAGCCCGGTTTAACTTATTAAGTGTAAGTAATTGGCAAGTTGGAAGAGATGGGCACATAGTTAAAAACCCTGAAAGTTTATATTGTATAGAAAGAAACTGTAACACAGTTCCTAACATCTGTTTCTCTGAATCACAACTTTACCTTGTTTGTAAAATATAACAAATTCCTAAAAGAACTTTTTCAACTTTAACGCATCTTATAAAATAATCAAACGATTAATTCATCGTCGAATAAAAGTATTTCTTTGTCGAAGTACTCGCTAACAACGAGTCAACAAACAGGCCAGCCAACAAGTACATTTTGTTTTGAAATGTACAAAAATCATTTAATCTTGATTATGGAACTTTTTTTTTCTTTCATACCGAAACATAACCATAAACGTTTAAACTTTTTTTATAAAGTCTTACTTTTCATATAAATTATAACGTGCTAAAAATAAAACAGACGCTTTCTCCCCTTAGCGCATTGAGGGAGGAACTTTGTCACCAGGGCGACGATATTCTTTGAATTTTTCAAGTAAATCCTCACTCGTCGTTTACGTTTTGACTGAAACAATTAAAACTTTTAATTCTTTTAACCTTTATCACATTTTTTACGACTTTTCGAGTTGAGCTCACAATAGCTTTGTGTACTTGTATCTCGGAACGGTTCCTTGTAATGAAGGTAAGAAAATTAAAATTTCCGAAAAGCACGAAAAGTTGGCTTGACTTGGATTTTGAACGTATCCTAGTAGATAATTTATTTTCTTTCTAAGTATTAGGATTAGAAAGTTAGAGGCAGAATTAACGTAGATTTTTCTTTAGATCCGTTTTGACAAGGACTTTGTTTGTTGTGTTGGCTGTTTCGAATTTTTGTTTTCTCTTTTGAGAGATTATTTTTATTGCTTAGAGAGACGTTAAGCTTACTATGAATTATTTTCATAATAAACACCACTTTTTTCTAAATGTCAAAAAAAAACGCTTACACTAATTTAAAGACACAAAATTACATTGTATGATGGAAAAATGGTAATTTTTTAACCTTATTGTGTTATCGCAATAATTGCAACACAATAAGGTTAAAAAATTATTCATTTCTACTGGAGCACCCTCATACCTAAAGCCTTTTGCTTATTCATTCCAAGCCCGAAACATAAAACTTCATGCAAAATGGACAATGCGTAATGTTGAATCTAATGTGAGTCCTCTTTCAAATTATTTTATTTTTGAGTAAAAAGCAAAAACTAAAATAATAAAATAAAAATACACTTATTTTACCAAATTCAACAAAGGAGATGAAAGTATGAGAACATGAAATATTTTCTAAATCATTTGAGATAAATATCGTATGTACCCGTAAGGTACCCCTGCCCAAAATTGATATAACATAACAAGATAGAGTGAGCACCGGCGCCGAGGAATAGAAAGATGCAGCACAAGCCAGACCTATCTCGAATGCGACAGATAAATCGTCTGTTAACATCCGTAATCGATATAGCAAGATAGAGTGAGCACCGGCGCCGAGGATTAGAAAGATGCAGCACAAGCCAGACATATCTCGAATGCGACAGAGAAATCGACTGTTGACATCCGTAATAGATATAATAAGATAGAGTGAGCACCGGCCCCGAGGATTAGAAAGATGCAGGACAAGCCAGACCTATCTCGAATGCGACAGAGAAATCGACTGTTAGCATCCGTAATCGATATAACAAGATAGAGTGAGCACCGGCGCCGAGGATTAGAAAGATGCAGCACAAGTCAGATATATCTCGAATGCGACAGAGAAATCGACTGTTAGCATCCGTAATCGATATAACAAGATAGAGTGAGCACCGGCGCCGAGGATTAGAAAGATGCAGCACAAGCCAAACCTATCTCGAATGCGACAGAGAAATCGACTGTTAACATCCGTAATCGATATAACAAGATAGAGTGAGCACCGGCGCCGAGGATTAGAAAGATGCAGGACAAGCCAGACCTATCTCGAATGCGACAGAGAAATCGACTGTTAGCATCCGTAATCGATATAACAAGATAGAGTGAGCACCGGCGCCGAGGATTAGAAAGATGCAGCACAAGTCAGATATATCTCGAATGCGACAGAGAAATCGACTGTTAGCATCCGTAATCGATATAACAAGATAGAGTGAGCACTGGCGCCGAGGATTAGAAAGATGCAGCACAAGTCAGATATATCTCGAATGCGACAGAGAAATCGACTGTTAGCATCAGTAATCGATATAACAAGATAGAGTGAGCACCGGCGCCGAGGATTAGAAAAATGCAGCACAAGCCAGACCTATCTCGAATGCGACAGAGAAATCGACTGTTAGCATCCGTAATCGATATAACAAGATAGAGTGAGCACCGGCGCCGAGGATTAGAAAGATGCAGCACAAGTCAGATATATCTCGAATGCGACAGAGAAATCGACTGTTAGCATCAGTAATCGATATAACAAGATAGAGTGAGCACCGGCGCCGAGGATTAGAAAAATGCAGCACAAGCCAGACCTATCTCGAATGCGACAGAGAAATCAACTGTTAGCATCCGTAATCGATAACGTCAACAAAGTGAATGGACGTGAAAAAATTTAATGCTCAAAGAGAAAAGGGCGATAAATATCATAAGAGCGGTGCATATGTAAAACAATTTTCGCACTATATTATGGGCAAATCATTACTTCAAGGTAGATTTAATATTTGAAGAGTAAAACTCATAAACCACATAACAGTCATGTTTTTGATTTTTGATTTTTTTTTATGGAAAAATAGTCTTATCAACAAGCGACAATATACCCATAAATGGCATATATGTGAATTCAAACTATAAAAATAGCTTTATATAATTTGTATGTTTTTTTTTATTTTTCACAAATAAAACGTTTTGTAGAAAATGTGCAGCTTTTGTCTTATAACTCTTAACGTATTTTTTGGCTCTTAAGTGGTTCATGAGTTTTACTCTCCATTTAACGTATACACAAAAATTTATACAAAACAATGAATTTACAAACATTTTGCGTGGAAGAGGTAGACCGAGGTAAATGTAACTACACCAAGTTGACCAAAAGAACCTTTAGTGAGAAGTATATATAATAGAATATTGTATATAACGAGATGCATGGATGTGGATGAGGCGAAAGTTGTGTGCTTGGATATAAAAGTTTAGAGGTATGTTCTCTCTGCCTACCCCGCAAGCTACACTGTGTGATGATATGTATATGTGTTTGTAGAAACGTGATAAACATAAAAAGCCATAAGCAAAAAAAACGGTAATAAATAATCAAAGAATGCATAAATCTCCTTTGAGTTAATATACCACGCATACTTCGATGTAACATGACACCAGTTACACCTAAGCATTACTGTCATTAGACACCAGGATCATTTCGTCTGAAGAGAGCTTCGAGATAAGAGGTAGAAACTCGTGTTGTGAGGATTAATTTAATTAGTAGAATAATTTATTTTGTAACATCCTTTTATTTCATTTTATATGCGCAAAGGATAATATGAAAGCGTACATATTACACTTACAGAGTTTTATGTAATGATACACATCTATAACTTGAAATTGCTCTATTACAAGTTCCATTAGCTCGAGTTTCCCTAAATCGAAAAGCAAACTTTCATTAACAATCGCAATAAGCCTCGGCTGTGAGCAAAAGTAATGCCCATTCACCCTGAATCTATTGGCTCTGATCGATCCATATTTCCGGAACTTTCCGGAAAAAAGGTTTGGTAACAAAAGTTATTTTATACAATACCACGAACAACTATCGATAAATCATACAATTTCATATATCCAGTGTTATTAAAATTCCTTAATAAGCCATTATTTCCGCCATAAGTTATTGTACAATGGATAATAGTGATATCGCCATTTTTTTAATAATAGTTCTGTATTTTTACAGAATTTCCAATAAATTTCTTTTATCACCGAAAAACAGTAGCGTAGGACCCAGAAATCCAAGGGTTTGAAGATTGAAAATATTTTTTATACATTTCGATAGTGAAATACATAAAGATATGTAAAAGAAACACGTCAAGAGATACATGTTTCTTTCAAGTGATATACTAGTATCATCATCCTATGAAATTAATAATCATAAAATTATTTATATATCGGCTTTTACAGAGCAGACTCCTTAAGGCCGCTCCAACTCTGGACTCGACCTCACTTTTATTGACATATTTAAAATGTTAAAAAATAAATATATGTAAGTTAAATGTAAAGATAGGAAGGTAGTGAATGTGGCCATTAGATAAGGTACTTCTTCACATTGCATATGTTTAGAAAAACATATTTGGTAAGAAAATCGAGAAGATTTCCCATGGGAAGACGAAATACAAATGAACCTTTGTAGATCTTCCGATATGTGTAGTTGTATGTACCATATTTATGAAGTGTTCGTATAGAATCAGAAGTTTTTATAAGGGCTCCCAACAAGGATTGCCTTCAAGTGTTTTTTTAAAGCTGTACACACACCCACATCTCGAACACTAAGAGGCAAACCATTGCACGTCGCAAGATCAGCAATGGAAAAAGCTCAATCATAAAAATTCGCCCCATTGGATCGACGACGAAATTTACCTCCAAGTTCTACTCTTCTCATCTCTCGGATACATAGGTAACATCTCGGATAGATGCAAAAGAAAAAAATGGAGACATCCTGTTAAAGTACCCAAATATCAAGAGACAAACTTAGTAATTCAAGATTAGAGCAAGTAGTAATTTTTTAGATGATAGAGTTACGAGAGACAGTATCAAAATCTTTCAAGATGTATCGTCCACAACAGTGCGAATATTTAGTACTAACTTTTTGAAGTATGGGAGTGAAACGTGGACGTGGAATAAGACTGAAATGAGCTGAATAAAGGCCTTAGAAAAGCTTGCACTTAGAAGAATACATGAGTGACAATGTATAACAGAATTTAAGGCTGATGTGTTGAATAATGTGAAGAAGAGCACTTTGAAATGGTGTGTTTATTTTTAAATGTAAAAATGCAGAGATATTATCTGAGCTGTATAAGTAGGCGTATGAATGTAGAAGAGGGGAAATATGTGTCGCGATAGAAAAGTTAGGCACTTTCTCTTATCTTCCTCTTCTCCGATAAAGAGACGGTGTGATGTACGAGCATGTGAGGAGAGAAAATGAAATTATTGGTGATGTGTTTCTAATAAAAGACTTACAACTAGTAAAGGACTAGGTTTATTGTATTTAATTTTCGTTGTATTCAGAACAACCTGACGGGCTTATTTCCATTTCGTAATCTCTCCAACCTACCAGAAAGATATCAAAGTGGACTTTAGTGAAAACCTGACTGGAATCCTTTTAAAAAAATCGGGATTTGAACCCGCAACCTTCGGGCTGAGAGACAGGAGTCTTACCAACTAGGTAATATAGGTTGTTATGAACACTTTCGGCACTTTAAATTTTTGTCCCAGGATCTGTAAATTCTTCGCTACACCACTTCTACATATATTCGGCATTCGAATATTGAAATAATAATTACTCATAAAATTGTCCCAGGATCTGTAAATTCTTCGCTACACCACTTCTACATATATTCGGCCTTCGAATATTGAAATAATAATGACTCATAAAATTGTCCCAGAATCTGTAAATTCTTCGCTACACCACTTCTACATATATTCGGCATTCGAATATTGAAATAATAATGACTCATAAAATTGTCCCAGGATCTGTAAATTCTTCGCTACACCACTTCTACATATATTCGGCCTTCGAATATTGAAATAATAATGACTCATAAAATTGTCCCAGGATCTGTAAATTCTTCGCTACACCACTTCTACATATATTCGGCCTTCGAATATTGAAATAATAATGACTCATAAAATTGTCCCAGGATCTGTAAATTCTTCGCTACACCACTTCTACATATATTCGGCCTTCGAATATTGAAATAATAATGACTCATAAAATTGACCCAGGATCTGTAAATTCTTCGCTACACCACTTCTACATATATTCGGCCTTCGAATATTGAAATCATAATGACTCATAAAATGGCGCAAGGAGAATATCAACTCGATTTAGTAACGAGATATATATTTCTTTCCATGTTTTAAATTTTTTCTATGTTTTCAGTTTTTTATTTCCATTTAAAAAGACTTTGACAATTTTGTATCGCGTCTCATGTACGTGAAAGAATTTTCTAAAAGTCTCAATCATATTCGATTCTTTATTGCCATATTTGAGATTTTAAACGACAGCGTACATTGTCACATGAATTTTTTTATAATTCTCATATTTATGTTAGAATGACAGTCTTTAGAGGTCGTTTTTGACAGAAAATATTTATCAGGTGCCAAGTGATCATGCGATAGAAGGAACGTGTAAAGATCATTCATTGGTCATGTTTGTCTTGATGGTTTAGCGGAATGCTTTACTGGTACGTCGTGATGATTATGATTGTTTGGTATTTAAAATAAAATACGTCGATTAGGAATGCGGAAAGTGAGAGTGAACAATCAATGAATAGTAAACAGCAATGAATGGTCAAGTGAATAATAATCTTTATTTATCGATAAGTACGTATTTATAGATGTGCGTGAATGCGCCCGCAATATATACTTTATCTCACTCCTGCGCGTGCAGAGGTGTTTGCGGACGTTGCGAATAATATAGTGGGTAGGTAATTTGTTGACGAAAACGGTGAGACAACGCGATGCGTTCTCTTTCTACTGTGGAATGTAACGTAAATAGTATTTTCGGGTAAACAATATTAATGTTCTGGTATGCGACCTTTGGACATGTGCGAAGGTTGGTTCGTCGGTCGTTGACCGTGCGTGTTGACAATATTCAGGGACGACGGTATTCCCTACAATGGAGTTAAGTCGAATGACTCCGGAATCTTACATCTAGATTAATTGATTTTATTTGATGTCTATTTTCTTACAACACTTTTATGTAAGATATTTTTTTATTTATTTAATTTGATGTTTGGGGGTGAATCCTTGATGAGGACCAATCTGGGGCGTTTGAGGGATATAATGTGCTGATATATCATAGTCTGTTAGTAGGATGATAGGGGAGTTGGGGGGGGGGTTCATAGAAACGTGAACGATGAATGAATTTATCATGCGAATACCTGCGTCGTTGTGGATCAGTTTTGTGCTGACTTAGCTCAAATCAAAGGCCCATATTCTGCAGGATTAGCATTCTTCCTAAGTGTATTTCTGACACCATTTCCCTAATTAGCGTGACGTACGTTATGACAGAATGAATGATCGTTTTATATATCAACAATTTATTGACTATGCTGAGTTCAATTTTCTTCCCAGCATCGGGTCAAGATCGGCCATCGCACGGGAAGCAGAGCTTAATCTTTCCTCGCGATGTGTTTGCGCCGCCAGCATAGGCTTTTGTCGAATATTATTGTACTTCTAGGTATTTCACTCCATTCGTCCATGGAATATCCTGTCCGAATATTTTAATGTTCTGTGAAATGCAGATTTTTTGCGGGTTAATAATGTAGCTGCAATTTTGATGGGGTTAATAATGATGCGTTAGCCTGAACACCATTTTCCAGGTGACCGGCTTGCTCTTGCACTCTCAAGGTGGGGCAACTTGAGCGCGAGATGGTCGTATTGTCATCCGTGAATTGTGTGTAATTTCTATATTATGGGTTATTATTGGTTTCGTAATGTCGCTTGAGAAGATTGTGTAAAGCAGAGTGGACACGTGAAGGAAAGCAATAAAATATACTTTTCATGAAGTTCTACACAAAGCAAAATATCGCCATAAAATTTCATAGAAGATCATGGAGATCAAGATCATCAACACTTAAGGAACGATCTAGTAGAATATCCGTGTAATTATAACACACTATACGTATTGTTGGTCATGTATCACACAAGGGGCTAACCAAAGTTAAGTAATATTTTGCCGTAATTTTCACTTGAGGAATTATCTGCTGTGCAAAGTGCGGTTTGTTGCAAATTATGCAAACAATGAAACATCATCAAAATGCTATGTTTCTATTGGGGTAGGCAAAGAAAACATATCTTACGCTTCTGCCACTTCTATACACCTTGGTATCCACTACTATAAATAATTTTCGCTCTTCCCTTTTTCAGAAATGGATTAATTTGTCCGTGCCACGTTTTCTATGTCCAATTTATATATCATAATATTACCTTCTTTACTACTTTTATAAATTATTTTTATAAATGTGTTATCATTCATTAATTATGTCTACTTGGCTGAACCAATCTGACTGCTCCCTTTTTCGTCTTTAACACTGCATCTATTTTCAATCAACATTAGTTCCTTATTCTGTCATACATATTTATTCCGAAAATTCTACACAACGTTCTTATTTATATCGCTCCTATTATTTCTTATTTTTATCACTTTTTTACACATCTAAGTTTAACTTGCAAAAAATTATCCATTATATAGATTTTTTGTTTTTTTTTTATTGGCTAAGTTTTCCAAATTGTAAACTTACAAAATGTAATTTAAAAATGTTCTCACAATGTTACTTTGGTTGCTATACAAGATTACTAAGTTCATTCAATATTCCAAATAATACATACACGCGCTAATAAATAAAACACGCGCTAATAATACATTTATTGATTTAATCCACGACTGTTGCCAACATTAAATCAATTAATATTAAAAAAAATTATACAACATTTCAATGAAATTGAAGCTGTCAAAAATATAAATTGTATAGAATATTGCATCATGTATATCCGGCATTAGTCACATCTTTCTTTACAAGCACAATATATATATATATATATATATATATATATATATATATATATATATATATATATATATATATATATATATATATATATATATATATATATATATATATATATATATATATATATATATATATATATATATATATATATATATATATATATATATATATATATATATATATATATATATATATATATATATATATATATATATATATATATATATATATATATATATATATATATATATATATTCACAATATATATATTCCTTTACTGAGTATTATTGTTTCCAAAAACTTCCAAAATTTTTGTTTGAAACCTATAAATCTGATTGCGCGATACGAATTGGTCCGGGATGGCACATCTCATGAATAATGCACGGATGCGCACCATGTAATTTGCATACATATTGTGTTATTTATTTTATTTTATCTAGATTTATGGGATAGATATTATTTGTTGCAACATTCGTTTGTCACCAGTTCAAAAACAAAAAAAAACACAAAAGTTCCAACTCATTGTTTTAACGCGGCCTGAATATCGAGAAGGTCGTGCGATAAAATTCGATTTGGTCCTCGTTTTTTTTTTTTTTTTTTTGTATCATGGCTTCCGATGTTGCAATACAACGTGACAAATAAATCAAAAAGTGTATTGTAAACCGATGCAATTAATTATTTGATGCTAATCACGATTGCTAGAAACAATTAATGGATTCAGAACCACACGATTTGACAACTTGGGTTGCAATTGTGAATAATAATTCTAAAAGCCTACCATTTTGAATATAGAGAACCATTTTACTAGGATATTTCTATTACTTTTTTTATTAACATGACGACCTCCGTGGTCTAGTTAGTAAAATGCATCTTTTAGACCAGGAGGTAGCGAGTTCGATTCCCATTGGTATCCGTTTAAAAAGAGGACTCCTGTTAGCTTTTCAGTTAAGGGCCTTTTAACAGCTTTCTGGTTTGTTGGAAAAGTTTGTCACGTGGCAATAAGCCAACCAAGATGTACTGTTTTCGACTCAAGTGTTATAAAAATATTAAAAAAAAATTACTCTTGTGCTACCCTAGTTCTCACATAGCCGAGTATACTGAAATTATAATATTCACCCAACGGATTATGAAGACACTAGATGTAACACAGAATGCCATGGAATGAAGAATGCTGTTTGTTACATAACGGGATTGAAAAAAAAAACACTTGTATTAGGAAAACGACCAAAGTGACTGATGTGGTGGAAAATGTTGTTATTCAAAAATGCATCTTGGCAGGTCGTATTGTAAGATATCCTTATATAATAAGGTCAAATAAGGTGCTAGATTGGCAGTCCAAAAAAAGCAGATACAGTATCGGTATACTACAAGCAAGCACCTTGGTAAGTAAATGGGAACAATCGACAATATTCGGTAAGTAAATGGGAACAATCGAAATCAGAACTTTAGGATGATGTGATTGAGGGAAGCGATACCCAACGCTGAACTGAAGACGACTGATGACGATGAAGTTATTTGTTTGAAGTAGAAATATAATACGATAGATGAAAATAATATTTTTAGGATAGAAAACTATTCAAAAAACCTTTGGACACTAAATTAATAAATGTTGAGATTTGTAGTGAAAGTTATGAAAGTAATTGTTATAATACCCCTATACGAGTATGTATGTAAGACCTAGCGGGCGTGGTTTTGTACTGTTTGTGTAGCAAACGGAGTACATATAAGATGAGTCATCATTTCAGCAAAGGAAATGGCACCAACGTCTCCAACTCATTGTGCTGTTATGTTAGATACAATCCCATCACAAGGTAACTCCTCGCTACGGATTCAGTTTACATGGATTAAATACACTGAGTCAATTGTACTTTTATGTTAGATACAATCACATCACAAGGTGACTCCTCACCACGGACTCAGTTTACATGGCTCAAATACACTGAGTCAATTGTACTTTTATGTTAGATACAATCACATCACAAGGTGACTCTCACCACGGACTCAGTTTACATGGCTCAAATACACTGAGTCAATTGTACTTTTATGTTAGATAAAATCACATCACAAGGTGACTCCTCACTACTGACTCAGTTTACATGGCTCAAATACACTGAGTCAATTGTACTTTTATGTTCGATACAATCCCATCACAAGGTGACTCCTCACCACGGACTCAGTTTACATGGCTCAAATACACTGATACAAATGTACTGTTATGTTAGATACAATCACATCACAAGGTGACTCCTCACTACGGACTCAGTTTACATGGCACTGAGTCAATTTTTTTCTGTATCATGAATAACTCAACCATATTCACAATAAACTCTATTCACATGTATATACCATCACTACGATGTTTACTGCTCGGGTAAAAAGAGAGGAAAGATCATCAGATTTTCGATTATAACATAAAACACATAAATCTCACCCACAACCTAACTCACTCATATAGTACAACCGCTTGAACCTAACAAAACACCTTTACATTTCCGCTTTTCAAAATTTAATTTCAACCATACTTTTTCATTCTTCATCTACTACTTTTTCTGATCAAATTATTTTTTCAGTCATTGTCCACTAATCCACTTTACATGCATAAACCCTGATTACTTTTATAGAATTACAAATAATTACTAAGGGCCTTTCTTTTGAATTCGTTAAGGAATATCATAACGTCAACCACAAAATAAATTATTTGTGAAACCTATCAGATACATCATTGAAGTCTCATTTTAACTGTTATAACTATCTACAACTTTAATATTTATTGATATTCCCATTCTAAGACGTTATTTCCTAACTTCACATGTTAAACACTTCACGTCAACTATACGTCAAAATTTCCAGACGTCCGTTTTCTTTTTTAGCAATTTTGTCGCGTCACTTATGAGAGTCCTTTTTTGAGTGCGTGTAGGATTGTGAGTGCCATTTTATAAAGGAGACCATTATACTGAGAGCAGACCGATCCTCACGTAGCCTCGGATGTGGGTCAGGGCTGGGGCAACGGGAAGCCGGCAAGGATGGGAGCTTTATCTCTAGAAAACATCCTGATTTTCAGAACAACGTTATTTATTCATGCCAGAACGTGACGTGTCAATTGATTTGAAGTTTGTTTTTACCGCCAGTACTTTTGATCTTATCCTTTGGATATTTTTTCTTTTGAATAAACCACCATCCCTTCCTTTTCCTTCGAATGATGATTTCTCACTTTTTCTTTAATATGTATATGTCCATAAATGTCATGCATATAATATGAATAATCATTTGAATATTTTTTGCGACCATGTAATTTGCTTTATTTACTATTTTGATTGGAGAGATTGCCGCTTGACAATAAACCCACCAGGTTGTATTTACAATGAAAGGTTAAATAAATAAATATCCACTTACTAAATGTATTCGCATTTTGGAAACATTTCCTTAGTATTTCATATAAATGTGTTTTTGAATTTTTATTCATGTCATCATTTGAAAAATCCAATTAGAAATGTCGTACTACGAGTATCTTGACGTTACAATGTAACTGTTACTTTTTTCACGTTAATAAAAAATATTATTAAGGTTTCCACTTAAGACCCCTTAACCCTTCCTGTCCTGTGATGTGTAACTAGTACACATTGCTTCTAAAAACTTTAATATCTCTATAAATATAACAAATACTGGGTTCAGATTTTAGGTATAAATTATTTACGTAATACATTTAAGCATTGAATAAAAAAAATTATATTAATAATAATAAGCACTTATTGGCCACATCAGAGATATTTTGTGAAAATCGGGAATAAATTCACCAATACAATCAAACGTGTGACTTAGGTATATTCATTCTAAATCACCGCTATGGGTGAGGAAGCGACGCTATTCACGTCTCACTCTAACGCAAGAACGCAAGAAATAGAATCTCAGTTCGCTCGCTTCTCTCGCTTTAGTTGCTCGCGGGCTTTCGTTTGAGGTAGTCGCTTCGCCCGTTTTGTGAACGTCGGCTGATGTTTTTTTCTTGTTTTCAGCAATTAAATTTTAAGTATTATCACTTTTGACTTCAAATTTAATTAATTTAAGCGATTGGCTATGAATATTCTTATTTTTCCGATTTTAAATCGCTCATTTTTACATGTGTATTGAATACACAGCACCGGAACGCGCCATTTTTTTTAGCATAGGAAGGGAAAGGTTAAACACTTTTCTGGCTGGTTAAAAGAGATTGCCACGTTGCAATATTAGGTTGTGCTGTATAAGATGAAAATAAAATACGTTTATGGGATTTTTAAAATGCTAATATAATAATAAAATAATGGTTTTTATATTACCGTTTAGAGACTTCAAGGGCGTTCGATTTATATAAAATAGAAATTAACTCTTAACAGAAATCGTACCGATGTATTTTACTTTAAAACACTGTGAACGCACTTTTTCTGTGTATAAATTAGTTGTAAAAGGTATTTCAGAGTGGTTTACTACATGGCATTAGGCTTATGATGTCGATGTTTCCTAAACGTTGCAGTTCTCATCTTCAGGGCTTGTCTGTATTCAACGTAGCCAGAAGTGGATGTTCGCCGCATACCGCTTGCCATACAGCCGAGTCTCAGCCCGTGAGGCTAAGGCCACACCAAAGTGCTTCGCTAGGTGCTACGTGACTAATAAACTAGGTGACTTCATGCTTGGCCACACCAAAGTGCTTCGCACAAATTCATTTAACATTTGGGAGCGGTTGAGTCAACAAACGATACCACTCTCAAAACTAACCAATTTCATTACAACTTACCATCTTTATTTAACATACTTCCTGTGCAACTTCATTCCAAAGTGATTTTATTACAGGTACATTTTTGTATAATTTGCTCGATGGGTTCCACAAAGGCTCCCTTTTATACACAGCTGTTATTAAAACTTCGGCCATCTTGTAAAATCACTTGGTGACACAATGAAATTAACCAACACGTCTGTTCGCTAGGAGACTCACTAGGTGACTAATCGTCATGTAGCGTGGCGCGAAGCGTGCAGTGTAGCCATTGCGATAGTATGCGGTGCGTTGGTTCGCTAGGATATGTCGCCTAGCTTGCGGCGTAGCTCTAAGCACCAAGCGAGGCTCCTACATGTGTGGCCGAGGCCTAACGTGAACACATATGTAGGTCCGTCCCGGGTTCATGTTACGGTCGCGAACCGGGACGGACTCATACGCTCACATTACGGTTGAAACACCGCTATAGGCCAAGATATCACTACCATGAAAAATTTGACAAAAATCCATGAAGATGAAAACTGCGACGTTTACGAAACATCGTCATCATGAGCCAAACCATGCTGTAAAACACTCTTTCTACAACTGATACAAAGAACTGCAAAAGCCTCAAAACTTATGTGTATGTAATATCTCTCACTTAAGAATTATAAACTTATTTTCATAGTAATTTTCAAAAATTTTCTTTTAAAAGTAGTGTTATGTATTGATTTAACACAACAAAACTAACTTGATAGTTATTTTTGTTTATCAATTATATCACACTTACTCAAAGTTCTAAGATATTTAGCGACATCCATCATCTATGTTAACATTTGCCGTAGTGCTTAGTACGTCCCTAAACAGCAGTGGGCGTAGGGTGTAAATATTTGAACGGATGGTGCCGGGAGGGCGGAAGGGACGGGCAACTAACTGCTCGACTACTCACGCGTATCGTCCGAGATGCAATAAAAATAATTGCTAACGGAAAATCGAGGGGAGCGCCCACACTATATGTTAAACTTCATTGTTATTGTATTGCTTAAACGTGTGAACATTATTATGTTACATTAATCGAAATGGATCACAAAACATTTTTATTTCTTCTTTTGACTGCGAAATTATTGAGAATAACAAAAAAATTACATAAAGTACTAGATAAAATAAGTAATTGAAAAAAGTTTCAGAAAATGTTCAACATCAATTTACTTTGTTATTCCACTAATTACATTTATCCCAGCTACACGTGTTTCTACCTCCTGGTGTAACGGAAATGAATGTAATTAGTAAAACATCATAAAGTAATTTATTGTCAAATATATTAATATAGAGTTCCACAAAGTTAGGGCTGAAACCGTTGATAAACTAATTGAAAAAGTTCGTCGAATTTTGTACGTTATTTGTCTAGGCCGATTTCGTCAAGCTGAGTAAATCAGTCGTAATATAATGAACCTGTCTGATTTTAAAAAACACCGAACTCTAAAACCTAAACGAAAATTTCAAAAACAAAATAATTTTTTTTTAGCAAATGCTTTGCACCAAAGTTGCTTTAGATTTTTTCTTAAACATCCTTCGTTTCTTGTTCCCTACACCCTGAGGAATCCACATTCATGTCGTTCGTTCAGCTGCATTTCTTCGTCTCAGATCATGCCTGATTTAAACGCCGAAGACCAGCACTTAGGTGCTTTATGCAGTTATTACTGAAAATTCCTCAAACATGATAAATTATTATCGTTTTGTTTCTTTCGACCTTTTTTGGTAAGATCTCTCATTTGGATCTGAGTATTATTTACTCGAGATACTCCAGTTTTGTTTCTTGAATAACATAATTATTCGCGATATTTAGACATCATTTCAAGGACTGCGGGGCTAGTGATAAGTCCAGAGGTTTTTTTATCGCCAATTCGATTTATTTTTGTAGCTTTGATTTAATCAATTATTTGTATACTAACACATCACACCTCATTATACTGCATTTATCTCTATTGAATAGTGTTTAAAAGTAGATTTAATCATTTGTATACCAACACATCACACATTATTATGCTCCATTTATCCCTGTTAAAAAATGTTTAAAAGTTTATTTAATCAATTATTTGTATACTAACACATCACACCTCATTATACTGCATTTATCTCTATTGAATAGTGTTTAAAAGTTGATTTAATCATTTGTATACCAACACATCACACATTATTATACTCCATTTATCCCTATTAAAAACTGTTTAAAAGTTTATTTAATTAATTATTTGTATACTAACACATCACACCTCATTATATTGCTTTTATCTCTATTAAATAGTATTTAAAAGTTGATTTAATCATTTGTATACCAACACATCACTCGTTATTATACTCCATTTATCCCTGTTAAAAAGTGTTTAAAAGTTTATTTAATTAATTATTTGTATACTAACACATCACACATCATTATACTGCATTTATCTCTATTGAATAGTGTTTAAAAGTTTATTTAATAATTTGTATACCAACACATCACACCTCATTATACTGCATTTATCTCTATACAATAGTGTTTAAAAGTTGATTTAAATATTTGTATAGCAACAAATTTGGACGTTTGAACAATATCTTAAAAAGTGACCTTCCAATGTCTTTGAAGGGAAAGGTCTATAACCAGTGTATAGTATTATCCCAGTACCTACTTACGTATAGCTGTGAGACATGGACGCTCACAGCAAAGTACACACAAAAGCTCCAGACCGCAAAAAGGAGCATGGAGAGATGTGTGCTGGAATTTACTAAAAAAAAAACTCAAACGAAACCCCTTGGATTCGCAATATCACAAAGGTAGAAGACTTTATAAAGGTGAAATCAGAAAACATGGCAGCATCACATGGCACCAACGAGTAAAAACCCGAATTATTTGGAATCGACTTGGGGAGACCTTCATCCAGCAGTGGATCGACCCAGGTTGACAATGATGATGGTGATGATGACGATACTAAGACATCACACATCATATTTTGGAATGATCTTCCTGATTTAATCAAATGTTCTTTATTCCTGTCATTTTGTTAGGATATATGTAACTGAGGAAGCATTATTTACGAGTATTTCAAAATATTTCACTCCTTTAATTCCAATACAATTTTCATCTGTATCCCTATTTTCATTGTGAGTTGTCTTTTGTTTTAATTTTGGTTACTTTTACTCGAATATTTAATTTGTTTTAAAACACTGTTAAAATTGCTTAAAAGGCAATAATTGTTATAGATGTATTTACATGAAATTGTTAAAACAAATAAAAGAATGTCTCTGAAAAATTTATCAAATGCATCTTTCTATCATTAATTACTCGATATAATTTCATGATTTTTAATAATACTTGCATATTATTAATTCAACCTTTTCCTTTTTTTATTTGGCCTATATTATTACATCTTCTCTAAAAAAATTATAAATTAAAAAGGCTTCCCTTGAAATACAGTAATATTTGAACGAAGAAGAAATTGTTTTTCTTCTCCTCTATTTTGAAGTAATATCTCTCCTAATTAAAACTTTTCAACTGAAATTATTTCACGTCTTCCTTTTGTTATTTTTTTGCGTCCTTATCTACACTAGGGTGGACGGTCTTGGTTAATAATAAGCTTTAATAATTTGTTCTTAGATAGTAAAAAAACTTCGTCTAATTGATAAGGGTTACTTATATTTTTTCCTAAAATTTAATTCTTTTCACTGATTTTTTTTTCTTTCTTTTATCGTTTTAAGCTTTTTATGGTTTTATCTTGAACGAACAATTAAGACTCGTTCAAAAATGTTTTCATCCATTAACGTGTTTTTTCTTACTTATTACTTGAATATTTTCATTATTTTTAAACAAACTTCCTTGAAATATTACAATTGTTTCAATTAAGCATTTATCGTTTCAACTGAAATTTCAATAAAAAATATCAAGAAAATTGGTATTATAGTAATTCAGTCCATTTTTGTAGTTTTATTGGATATCACCATAATTGTTTTATTAAGGTTTCCATGCAATAGTTAACATTTTATTAAGGTTTCCATGCAATAGTTAACATATTATTGAAGTTTCTATGCAAGAGTTAACATGTTATTAAGGTTTCCATGCAATAGCTAACATATTATTAAAGTTTCTATGCAAGAGTTAACATGTTATTAAGGTTTCCATGCAATAGCTAACATTTATTAAGGTTTCCATGCAATAGTTAACATATTATTGAAGTTTATATGCAAGAGTTAACATGTTATTAAGGTTTCCATGCAATAGCTAACATTTTATTAAGGTTTCCATGCAATAGTTAACATATTATTAAAGTTTCTATGCAAGAGTTAACATGTTATTAAGGTTTCCATGCAATAGCTAACATTTATTAAAGTTTTCATGCAATGGTTACATGTTATTAAGGTTTACATGCAATGGTTAACATTTTATTAAGGTTTACATGCAATAGTTAACATTTTATTAAGGTTACCATGCAATAGTTTTTCTTTCTTTTATCGTTTTAAGCTTTTTATGGTTTTATCTTGAACGAACAATTAAGACTCGTTCAAAAATGTTTTCATCCATTAACGTGTTTTTTCTTACTTATTACTTGAATATTTTCATTATTTTTAAACAAACTTCCTTGAAATATTACAATTGTTTCAATTAAGCATTTATCGTTTCAACTGAAATTTCAATAAAAAATATCAAGAAAATTGGTATTATAGTAATTCAGTCCATTTTTGTAGTTTTATTGGATATCACCATAATTGTTTTATTAAGGTTTCCATGCAATAGTTAACATTTTATTAAGGTTTCCATGCAATAGTTAACATATTATTGAAGTTTCTATGCAAGAGTTAACATGTTATTAAGGTTTCCATGCAATAGCTAACATTTATTAAGGTTTCCATGCAATAGTAAACATATTATTAAAGTTTCTATGCAAGAGTTAACATGTTATTAAGGTTTCCATGCAATAGCTAACATTTATTAAGGTTTCCATGCAATAGTTAACATATTATTAAAGTTTCTATGCAAGAGTTAACATGTTATTAAGGTTTCCATGCAATAGCTAACATTTTATTAAGGTTTCCATGCAATAGTTAACATATTATTAAAGTTTCTATGCAAGAGTTAACATGTTATTAAGGTTTCCATGCAATAGCTAACATTTATTAAGGTTTCCATGCAATAGTTAACATATTATTAAAGTTTCTATGCAAGAGTTAACATGTTATTAAGGTTTCCATGTAATAGCTAACATTTATTAAGGTTTCCATGCAATAGTTAACATATTATTAAAGTTTCTATGCAAGAGTTAACATGTTATTAACGTTTCCATGTAATAGCTAACATTTTATTAAGGTTTCCATGCAATAGTTAACATATTATTAAAGTTTCTATGCAAGAGTTAACATGTTATTAAGGTTTCCATGCAATAGCTAACATTTATTAAGGTTTCCATGCAATAGTTAACATATTATTAAAGTTTCTATGCAAGAGTTAACATGTTATTAAGGTTTCCATGCAATAGTTAACATATTATTAAAGTTTCTATGCAAGAGTTAACATGTTATTAAGGTTTCCATGCAATAGCTAACATTTTATTAAGGTTTTCATGCAATGGTTACATGTTATTAAGGTTTACATGCAATGGTTAACATTTTATTAAGGTTTACATGCAATAGTTAACATTTTATTAAGGTTACCATGCAATAGTTTTACAGTTATGACAACTTTACATAAACATAGATTTTAATGTTATGTTTATGTTAAGTTGTCAGAATTGTACATATTCAGTAAGACTTAGATTTTATTTTTGATATTTTCGCACATATTTGACATATTAAAATTTACGTTTTTATCGTGTATTTTTAAGCTCGACAAGTTTCAATGTGTCAGTCGGGTGTCATCCTTATGGAGCTAGTTTCCCGAAAAAAAATATTTTTAATTGTATGGCCACAATTTTGAGCATTATGTGGTGTCTGTATTAAAGAAAGATTCTTAAGTTATCAAAGTCAAACTCGGCGCAATTTTTTTCTTTAATTTATTTACCGCCGTGCTTGGAAATTAAATATTATACTACCAACAATTCATTTTATTAGAGAAAAGCCTAAATAAGGGCGTGTCGGGCAAAACTGTCTTGATCGATCCTTGAACTCTGCAAGAGAGGCAAAATTGTTAACCTAAAGTTATGTGAACAAGTTTTTATTTTAATTGTAATTTCTTACTAATTTGAAAAATTCTAATTACGCGCTAAATACAAAGATATACACACTAAACATTGGATTACTCTTGGGTTTCGATACATGAAGTATTAAATATTCTTATCGGGTACATTGAGTTTATTCGTTGACCACTCCTACACGACCCCTGTCTCAGGGGGATATTGCTATATTTAGGACACCCTTGATTGATTTGTCACGGTGCGTGAAGCATTCTGTATAAGGGTATTCCGAGGGAATCCCTCAAGGCACATCAATATCCTCATGCGCCTCTCTATAAATGTATGGGAGAATGGCTACACGAGAGTTGTATCGCATCAATTCCGATTTGTATAATAAATATATAATAAAAATATTATGATTAATGTATCAGATGTTTTGGAGACATATAACGAATTAATAAATGTTTTTTTTCCAAAATAAATTGTAAATGTCCAAACTAAATTGTAAATTGTCAGTCGAAGACGTGGTAGAGGAAGACAAAATATAGTAGGATTGGACTAAGGGAATGAAATATTGATAAAAAAATTGAAAAGTTAGAATCATTGAGGTAAATGCATGAGATGTATAAGTGTGAAGATGTCCTCTCTGCCTACCCTAACAGGAAAATGTTTGAATGATTAATTTTTGAAACCTGATTAGTATTTTTTCGGTAACCAAGGGTACAATATAACAATCATTTCGGCAACCAAGGGTACAATATAACAATCATTTCGGTAACCAAGGGTACAATATAACAATCATTTCGGTAACCAAGGGTACAATATAACAATCATTTCGGCAACCAAGGGTACAATATAACAATCATTTCGGTAACCAAGGGTACAATATAACAATCATTTCGGTAACCAAGGGTACAATATAACAATCATTTCGGTAACCAACGGTACAAATATACCGTATTTTACGGACTATAAGACGCACCTTAATTTTTAGGCAATTTAAAAAAAATTACATTTTTACCATTTTTATTATTAGATTGCAAAGCCAGACTAAAAAAATTCTTAGTTTATAAAACCGAACTGACCTTTAAAATTCCTGAAAATCGTCATCTGAACTTTCTTCTTCTTCTTCCTCTTCATCGTCATCGTTGAATCCAATGTTGTTGAATGCCAGTTGAATCCAATGTTGCCAGATATAGATAGGTTTCCCGCGGACGCATCTGAATTTTGGAGGCAATTATTTGAAGAAAAAAGTGCGTCTTATAGTCCGTAAAATACGGTAACAATAATTTCGTATTGAATTACAAATGAAGTTTGTCTCACTTTGATATAATGACACCGAATTAACAAAAATCATAATGATAATGTAATACGTCCAACCTAAAAATTCCATGCATTGTATATCCACGTATTTTTATACAAATGAAATAAAATAATTTTCAAACTTATGTGCTCCAAGATTTTGATGTTTTATTGAAATAAATTTTCGGTTTCCGAGAATATTTTTTTACATGCAATATCTGTGCTTTAAACATTCGATATAAAAGTGAAAAAAAATATTAACGACGACAAAAATAGCATTTGAATAATATTTTATTAATTTATTATACCATGATCTCTTCATTTTTCCCCTTTTGGTTATACTTTTCATAAGAATAATCCCATATCCGAGGATCCGTTCATCACGCCCCCTTAGCTTCACCCTCGCGGTACCGGGCCGATATTTTATCAATATCCACAGAAATATATCGTTTTGTTCTATTATTATTTCCCCAATTTCTCGCTTTATTTCTTCCCCACGCCACTTTCCGTCACCGTTCAACTTCACGACAAATCTTTATAATGTTTGTTTTATTAATCCTTTAGTGTATTTTGTAATATAGATCGAGTTAACCTTAATGCATGGAAGTGAAACATGGACTTGGCAGAAGAAAGATTATAGTAAGATAAATGTCGTGAAGATACTTGCCCTAAGAAAAAATTGTCGAGAGTCAATGTACAACATGAAAGAAGGCGGAATGAAGACATCAAAAATGAATGCACGAAAAAAAAAATATTTTAAGTAAGACAAAGAAAGATTTAAGATGGTTTTTGACATGTGGAGAGTAAGAATAAAAGTCAAAAGTGCATGGTGATCGCAGAAAAGATAAACCAAGGAAAACTTAGCTGGGTAGTGAATCAGATTTGGAAATTTGTAAATTGAGAACCGCGAATAAAAGATGATTGTGCATGACGAGATGTATAAACGTGAAGTGAAAGTTGTATGGTGGATTAGCAATGTTTGATGATATGTTATCTCTGCCTACCCTGCAAAAGACACGGCGTCATGGTATGTCATCGGATTAGAATTAATACACATTTATTTAAAATTTTCATGACTTTATTAACTCTAAATATTCCTGATTTTAAAACCACCTACTAAAGGGTCTTTCAAATTGAGCTGTTTTTTTTTATTATTTTTTTTTTATTCTTGAATAATATACACAATTGGCTTTGGGGTTGCAATTTTGACTCCCAGTACTACGCATTTTTTTAAAAGGAATTGCAGTCTTATTTTCCTTTATGGCCTCTTAAATATATTTCTTGTCCATTAAAATATTTTTTGAAAAATGTTATACGTATATTTTTTAATTTATCGTTTTTTTTTTGGAATAACGTATTTTTTTAATTTTTAACCAATAATAGCTGTGTTACACTCTTGAATCAACACAGCCGTGTTAAATGACAGGAAAGTATCGAGATTTACTTCCATATGGGGCGTTACATATATGAAACATTTGGCTGGGAAAATGTACAAATAAGCAACATATCTTGAGTAGCAACATTCTTTTTTTACACAGGAAATCGTACAAAAGGAAAACTTAAACACGTACGAATATTGGAAATGTTGAACAATACAATGAGAAAACAGAACATCTTGGGCAACACTGATTTATTTGTTTGTGTTGAATGTTTTGGTTTATTTTTGTATTGAACGAATTTTCGAAAAAATCAATAATCAATTGTTTTGTAACTTTGTTTTGTTTCGAAAATATGGTTACTTTTAAGCACATATCCAATATAAATTTACCAGTGCGGTTGATATTTTTACCTCGGCGTCATTCTAGACGCGAAGCTGTCCTGGAAAAAGCACACCACCAACATCACCGGGAGGGCGTACGGCACTCTGAAAGCCCTCACACCACTCTTGGGCAGACACAGTAAGATGTCCCCTCGTATCAAGTTAAACTTGTACAAGGCCATCATACGTCCTCAGATGACGTACGCCATCCCGGTCTGGGGCCATGCGGCAGAAACCCATATGCGCAAACTCCAGGTGTTGCAAAACAAGGCAATGCGCACCATTATGGATGCGCCCTACTTTGTCAGCAACAAACGGCTTCACGAAGACCTAGATCTCCCCACCATCCGAGAATACGCGATCTCTCTGGCCGAGAGGTTCTACAGCTCTCTCTCGAGTCACCCGAACCCCCTAATCAGCTCACTCACGGACTACGACGTGAACGCTAATCTTATCCACCCCAGGCCCAAACAAATGCTTCGAACGACCCCCCGACCCCCTATTCGGAACGGTAGGCGCCGAATAGTGTCCAGTGCACATACCCGCGCTTCATAAGGCATCTATCTTACCTCCCTATTTATATATGTACACTATTTTAAAGTCACAGCGTTCTCCCCCACCCCCGTCTTCGTAATATATTTATAATTATTGAAATATCTATGTCTATGTATACATCACTATCCTTTCTTTCTTTGTATTCATATTTGTCAACGCTCGTGACATATAAAAATATAAGTATATTATTATGTAACCTATATGTATCTATAACCTTAACTCTTTGAACTCCAGATTTTTTTTTGTATGACATACCAACAACTCCAGGGTATTTTTTTGAAATTTTACTATAAAATGATAGGTTTTAGAAATAATTTATTTAAAAAAAAATTAATAAGGTTTCATGCAATTTTTTTATTCAAACTATTAGATAAATGTTTAAATGAGTTTATTTTGATAAAAAAAATAACAATTCAACATTATTTTTTAGTTTTATAATCTTTCAAAGTATGATATCTGAGGAAACAATCCCCTAAATGCATCCTAGGTTTTCCAGGACAGGTGTCGCAAAACTCATATGTTTCATGTCGTTTGCCCATTTTGCCTCTATTTGAGCAGACCATACAGTCCTTCTTCTTTCCCTTCTGCAAAACATGAAGTTTACCATCTAGTCGTACATCAAAAGTAGAAGTTGATGGCCTACTTCGCAGCTCCCGAAAGTCTCCTACCAACTGATCAACTAAATTCTTGACAAATTTCAAATGAGTTAGTGGTTTTTCATTATTTTTCAATTTTATATTCTTGTAGAGGATGTATGCATTGATTGAGCAAATTTCCATTCCCCAGAAAAAAAGTTTTCTCCACCATTTTAATGACTTCCTGAGAAAACAATATGTGGAAGCATACTGGTCGGCACGGTCTACTCCACCCATAGATTTGGTGTAGTTTCGTACTACATTTGGTTTTTCTGTAACTAATTGAACACCTCCCTTCCCTGTTCTGGAAACAGACGACATGCCAGCAGAATCACCAGTACTCAGCATTGTAATTATTCTTTTATCCTTCCATGCCAAAAGCATTGTTTTTCTTTTTCTTACAGCCAAAACTTTTTTATTGCCAAACTTTGGTTTTTTTATGGTGATCGGAATGCCTTTTCTGTTGGTCTGTATCGTCCCAGTTAAATGACATTTCATCTTCAATAGTGCTTCAGCAAGTGGAAGACTTGTGTAGTACCTGTCTGTAAACAAGTGGTATCCTTGTGCATGGGGTACCTTCTCCAAAATTTTTCTGAACAAGTAGATGGGTATTCTCGAACTCACAGGCAAATCTGGGCTTGGTAAATTCTCTGTAGTAATACTACCGTAATAGGGAAGAATACTGTACACATATGATGTTTCAGAATCCGCCAAAACGTAAATGCGTATTCCCCATTTAGTAGGCTTATTTGGATTGTAAGTGATGAAGCATATTCTTCCTTTGAATTTCACTACTGATTCGTCAACACAGATATTTTTGTTGGGTATGAAATAGTCAGCAAATTTTTTATTTATATATTCTAAAAAATTACTGACTTTCTGAATCCGTGTTCTTAAATCACTATGGCCAGTTTCTTGTGTATTCAAGTGTAACATCCAGAATATTTGATGAAATCGAGATCTCGTGAAAATATTTGCAAAGAATGGGACTCTGGAATTATCTCTAGTAGACCAATATTCTTGCATATTGGCAAGTGGCATTGTTCCCATATTTAAAATGACCCCAATGAATGCCCAAAATTCATCTTTTTGTACATCACGCCAATTTTGCCAAATAGAATTTGCAGTTAGAACTTTTGATTGAAGTTTGACTTTTGCATATGCATTTGTTTCCCGTATTATCTCCGTTACAATTTTTTCCGTGAAAAATAATTTGAAAAATTGACTTGGTTCTTTGATTGTTAAAGGAACATTTGGTCCGACATTCTGAGCTCCGATGTCAAAATTTATAATGTCAGGAGAATCCACCGTATTGGATATATCAATCCATTCATCGTCTTGTGAATCTTGAGCGCTTGTAGTACTTGAAGAACTATCTGATGATAGAAGAGGACCAACTCTGCGTTTTTTATGACCAATGTACTCTGATTCATCACTAGAGGTCTGAATATTGATGTTACTATCACAACTTTCATCACTATATACATTTAAAATAAATTCGTCTTCACTTTCACTCAGTTGCGATTTTTCCATTATTTTAGAGGGTAAAAAAAAAACTTGTGTAATCTCAACGGTGTAAAAGGGTGCGTACTGATTATTTTTCAACCGAAACACGTCTAAACAGTAGAACAGTTGTTGTGAAACTAATGTAACATGTTTATACCTGCTCCTGGGTGTCCCGAGATGTTTGTTTATGTAAACAATACAACCATAAAAAATGGCGACATATAGTCGCCTCTGGAGTTATTAAAATAATTACCATGGCGACTATATGTCGCCTCTGGAGTTATAAGGGTTAATGTATGTACCAAACTCTATCCCTCCTCTCTATACAAAATTTTTCTAACACCACCACCAAACAATCCAAAATTAATTACCCAAAGTCCGTTCATACACAACCGATGAAGGAGTAAGGTGTCCGACAATCGGACCGACACTCCGAGAAAATCATTAACTTGGAAGAAGTTGATATTTTTCAGTCTTACAAAAAAAAAGTGAAATGATTTTATTTTATTGTAGTCCTTGCAAATCATAGTCCATACACTACACTTCACCTGGAGTCGAATGTGTTATTTTCACATGTTGTAAGACCTACAAAGGTTTGTAGTTTGTCTTCCCTTGGTAAGTTTTCTGCAGTTTTCTAACATAATATGCAGATGCGGAAAGCTCCTAATCTAATGGCCGCAACCACTACCTTCCTATCCTTTCACTCAACTTATATGTATATTATTTTTGTAATATTTTTAATCTGTCAAGAATAGTCCCGAATTAGAGCGCCCTTGAGGAAAATTAGCTTTCTGAACGGCGCTTTATAAATGTCGTTTTATTATTTTTACTAACTGTCTTCCCTGTTTTAATGTTTTATTGTTGGACAATGACTGTGTTGAATAAGAAATGGCAATAAATTGAGTAATATGTACACCGTGTTTGTGTTTTGTAGTGTATTACACTTCTGTTGTACAATTCAATCTAGCGGTTTTATCCCCATATAGCAATTTCTTTCAATCAACTAGTTAAAAAAATGTTAAAAAACTGAATGTGAAAAGATTGATTCTAGGTAGTGTAGAATGTTTAATTTTTTTGGAACACAATCAAAGATGTGAAACGACCAAATGAATTATATTCTAAAATAAATAAGAGTGAAAAAAGTCTAATGGAAGAGTATGCGTGACGAGATGTATGGACGGGACAGAAGCAAAATATGTGTGTCAGGATAGTATGAAGTGGAGATATGTGCTTTCTGCCTACCCTGACAGGTACATAGAGTGATGGTTGTGATGATGATATCCAATATTTTTTATCCGTACATAAGAGTGATTTTATTTTTAATACAAAAATATGTTAAAAAAGTAATCGAATTCAGATTTTAAATTCAGTCTTATTATTAAATATGATTTCTCAATAATTTGACTCACAGCATCCCAAAATGGCCGTTTTCCAAGTATGGGGGCTAACACGATTGCGACAAATTGAATTTCGGTTTTGACTCAAGATGCTTATGAAATTTTCAAGGAACGTTTTTCTCTTTTTTTACAGATAATTCTCTACCTAAAATAGCAGATTTCTTCAGAATAGCGCGGGGCCAATCGAAAATCGGTAAGTTGGCAAATTTTCTTTTTCATTTTTATTCCGAAATTTTCCATAATTTATAGTTTTCCGATTTTCTACGATTCCTAGGTCGTATACGATTTATGGTACATTAATGTAGATTTCTTCAACGCTAAGTGAACTTTGGTAACTTTTTCTTCTTTATTGGACCCATATTGTATAAAAATCAGTTTTGGTCATATAAAAATGTGAATAAATTTTGGTTAAATTGAAGTTCGATTTTTTTTTTCGTCATATTTCTTGTGGTATTTTTAAAGAATCTAATGTATGAATCGTCGAATAATAAACCCAACTCTGGATAAAAAAATATATACGAGTATACATATATATTTATAGTGCAATTACGTTTCTTGAGGTTGCTTTCTTTGCTTGAGTGATATAAGAAGTTATAAGACTTGATTTAGTGCTATAAGATCTTGAGCAGTCATTATAACTGCTCAGAATTCCATCAACAATATTACTTTGACCAAAATACACATTAGAGAAGACATCAGTTTAAACCAGGGCTGTGGAGTCGGATGAAAATTTACCGACTCCGGCTCCGGATTTATTTTATACTCCGACTCCGACTCTTGACTCTGACTTCAATTTTTATTTTATTTTATAATTTACTGCGTCTACCTAATGTATTTATATTGACTTATTAATAATGGATACAGGTATAAATACAAAATTAATTATATTCGTACACGAATGAAACAATTTAATAAAAAAATATATAAACAATACGCATTAAGCAATATCTTCACACAAAAATAATATTAAAAATATATATTAATATTTAAAAAAAGAATTAAATAAAGCTTTTAAAATAATTAGAAAAACAACACAGGTAGGTATTAAAAAAAATAAGAAAACACTTTAAAATAAAAAGGTTGCTTCGTTTGTTTTCTTACGTTAACTAAATCTTATTTATATTGTTTATTATTATTTTTAATTCAATATTGAATAGAACACAATATAAGATTTTTGAAAGTAAATATACTTTATATAAATCTTATTTCCTATTCGTGGTCTAAATGGAATTAGATCTCAAAAGAAGAATTGCTTCTATTAAGTCAGGATTTATGGAAGTTCTTAAATCTGATTTAATAATTTTAAGCACGGAAAATAACCGACACGTGTTCTTATTTTATTTATTTTCCTAGAAAATAAATAAAAACCCTAGGAATCTAACTGCAGGAATTTACTATTTGTACGGCTGCAATAAACTGAACGTAATCCCCTTTTGGGGTTTATTGCGATTATAAAAGTGTGCATAGTATCAGGCATGAAACGATGAGAGGTTAACTGGTTAACACATACCGTAACGTTATTCATTAAAGAAAATGTTAAAATAATTAAACGGAGTCGGAGTCGGTCGATTTTTTCTGACTCCACAGCCCTGGTTTAAACTCTCCAAAACTTAATTCTACAATAATTCGAGGAAACTTTGTTTTGCTAACCGAGAAGTAGAATCTAGGAACAAACTGCCTTATGTAGCGAGTGTTGTGATATTGAACATGTTTAAAAACCGTCTGAACAAGTTCCTACAAATTAACCCAGGAGGATTGTTTTGTTTTCTTTATTTTTGCTTTTTCCATTAAGGATTGTTTTGTTTTCTTTATTTTTGCTTTTTCTTCTTGAATATATGACAGTTATTATCTCGATATTAACAGTATTCATAATGTCTGTATTTTATGATAACTAGATGATATATTGTTTATAGTTAAAGCATTAACGTTGTGGAGGTTTAAAGACATTGTAATTTGTTTTATCAAACACTGTTTATTCCAGATGAGGTGAAAGCTTTGAAACCGGTAAGGTTAAACCGTTACAAAAAGTGAAATAAACAATGTTTGATAAAACAAATTACAATAACTAGATGACTTGACAAAGTGCCTTTTATGATAACTAGATGACTTGACAAATTGTCTTTTATAGCCACTTTTTATTTTTATTCTTTTTAGGCCCTTCCGCTTTCAGGTCGGGGCTGAAATATTTCCGGTGGTTTTCTTCACGCTTGTATTTTCGACATCACAGTTCGTCCATCAGCCTGGTCCAGGACCAAGTATTAAATAAACTCTTCGTTTTGACCTTCTTTCTATCTAATTTTATTCTTTTTTTTTATAATATGCCTCAAATAATCAGAATTTCAAAATTAAAAAAACAAGGGTTTTTTACTTGATGTTGAATTGGTATAATCAATTAAATATTCTTTTTTTTAGCTCCACCCCACTACTTGGGCTTGAATTTTCGAGTACTCTCTCTCTCTCTCTCTCTCTCTCTCTCTCTCTCTCTCTTTCTCCAGAGTTGTCTTTTGTGGACAAGATCTCTCGCCTCTCCCAGTACTCGGAAATTAAAAAATCATTGCATATGATATAATTTCTGCTAAATCCTCAAACCAAACAACAACCACTCAGTTATGTAACGTGTTCCATTTCCGATTTTCCTTTCCCTCTATACCATCCCTTATTTTTTTCCTTGGATTGATATCTTACTTTTATATTTATTATACATATAGTTCATGGATTTATATCTGTGAATAATGATTTGAATATTTTTTACGACCATGTAACTTCCTTTATTTACTTTTGTCTAGTTGGTTGGAAGAAATTTTCCCCTGGCAATAAGCTCGCCAGATAGTTTTCGCTTCATGACTGACACATTGTCGCATGACAATACAATAAATCCTCCAGATTGTACTTTATACAACGAAACCGTAATACAATACCAAAATAAACTAAATCAATTCACATTCCATACATACCAGTTCTACCCCTATAATCAACCCTTCTCGTTTCCGTTATTTTCTATCGACTCATTCTGTTCACCTGTTAATTTCTCCGTTGAGATGGAAACTTTTCCAATTTTCAACTCGGACCTGGTAATTAATTCTTTTCCCACTTGCAGGAAACTTTTCGTGGAGATTTTCCACCCGCTTTCTGATCAACTTTTATCATCTCGTTTCATTTTGGTTGCAAAATACAATTATGCGCCGGATTATTATATTATTAATTCAAGTCGCGTCTTTTCTTTTTCAAAAAATGCAACTTCAAGTTTAATCAAAATATGAAAATGTTTTTTTAGTTATGAAAAAAACTTTTTTTAGTTATAAAAGAAGCAGCAAAAGTACTTTCAGATCCAACATTTCCATTCCAAGGATAAAACGCTTCGATAATCTTAAACAATACATCGATAACCTAGTTGGCTTATTGGTGAGACATCTGAATCTCGTTCCAGATGTTGCTAGTTCGATTCCCGTTGGTCCTCATTTTTTTTAAAGAGTACCAGTCTGAATTTCTCTTCAGACTTCTATAACATCGCATCGACTTACTGGTTGGTTTTAAGATATCGTTACATGACAATTAACCCACTAAGTTGTACTGTATACCACGAAATCATAACATAAAACGTAGTAAGTTAAAACATGTTTAAACGCTGTATCGAAGGTTACTTTAAATACGACCAATAGTTCTTAAACACATCGAAGGTTACTTTAAAACTATCGAATCAAGAAAAAAACATTAATAGAAATAATTCAAAACCAAACTCTCGCAAACAAATTCTAATAAAAAATAACTTTTGGAACTGAGTTCCCACAAAATAAATTATATTTATTATTATGATTTCGTAATTTCCATCAGATCAACCAATGTTCAATGCCACAAAAGACCCTAAGTCCAAAGATAACAATATTTTGTGTGAAAGTAGAAAGATAGCAATGAAGATAAATTCTCTTATAGTTCTGTTGTTCAAGTGGTTGAAAAGCCACGAACATACCCGCTGGAAATTTCTCTTTTGATTATTTGAATAATGTTTGTTAGTAAATTCAAACGATACAGTTAATTCATCCCTTCGGATGTCTCCTCGCTTCGGAATGGGTTGATATCGGTATAAACCGGGTTTGATTGAAACTTTTACAAACAGATGGTGTACACTTTCGAACAATTTGCTTCATATAGTACATATCTCGAGGGACAGTTTGGGGTTTAATGTATTCACGAATAATGTATTTTACTTTTATCTCACACTATTTAGTACTTAAACTGACACTAAATAAAATAAAGTATTTTTAAGAGTTTTTTTAATAAGAGGCATTCGCAAAGAATTATCCAGGATGAGCTGTTCTTATAGGTCCTACACAGGTATCGAGGCCGTTGGGTAAATCTACCAATTACCTAAAAATAAACTATTGCAATAGGGGCTAGTTTAGCCACAGATTCAAAAGATGTTAAGTGACAGATTTTATACAGACCTGGATGAAGGTGATTTATGGCATTTCTGTGTTCCTGATGGAATGTATAATATGGTAGTTATGAAATTAACGTAAATGACAGAACTTCATACTTTCCTTTCGTAACACATATCTTTCGCCTTATTTACATCTTTACACCTCATAGATCTCCTGGGAGTTCTCTGACTGATAACATTTTATGTAAAGTAAATAGGAAATGGCGTGATGGTATGTTTAATATGTGTTTGTATAATGATATCAATAAACGTACTAATTTTATTTATATATAATTGAACAGTACTAAAAATTAGAGACTTCATGACCTCTGCAATCGGCGGTCCTTACGCATTACGTTATGTAACAAAAAAATAACATTGAAGAATATTTTAATTAATGAAATAGACTTTTTATTTTATAATTTTAAAAATAATAGTCTTTTGAATTCTTGACTATTCTCTTTGTATCATAAGTAATTGTTTTATAGCCCCCAGGATATTATGCGAGTCCTCGAAAATGTAATGTTTAAATGTAAATGTTATATACCTTCAGAGTATACCTTTTTGGTCGATAAAACACCTCTTCACATTATAATTTATACGGAACAGGATATAAACTAGTCTGACCTTAAAGTTTTGACCCACCTCAGGTGTGATATTCATGGAGGACTTCGCTATTTTAATTATCCTGTGTACCGCAGGGTTGAATACTTCTTACGTAATGGTAAATCTAAGAACTCCCGCGAAACCAACAAACAGTCACCGAGGAGTAGTATTGGCTGTCACAATGATTATATTTTACTATATTTAGTACAATAAAATCATGGAGTTTAAATACAGATATTCATATTAATTTAGAACTTCCTCTCCGATCACGTACGAGAATACTACCTTGATCAAAAAGTTTTAGGACTTTATTCATAAAATCGAAAATACAAGTTTATTCATCAAAATCGATATGGTCCCCTTCAAAGTACTCCCCATCGACTGCAATGTACTTACGCCAGCGCTTGATCCAATCCTCGAAACACCGCTGGTACTCAATTTTCGGTATGTCCATCAGAGCCGTCTTCGATTTTTTCATGACATCCTCTTGGGTGCTGACAAAAAAAATAATTCCAATCGGGTGACTGACAGCGCCACACGGTGGCCGGTCCTAAAACTTTTTGATTAAGGTAGTATTAATGGCTTCGTTTCAATTGCTATATTTTGGTGCGCAATAAAGTTACGTCTTATTTTTTTAAACTAACTTTTTGGCATAATTTTAACTCTTTATTTTACAGGGAGAGAAAACATGTAACTATTTCGTCATTTTATTATAGTTATATACTCCATTGCTCGATCCACACTATTAAATGGAAAAAAAGGAAAAATCTCTCATGATAAAACTCGCAGTTGAAACAAAAATTTGTCGATTGAATATTCAGCTTAATAACTAATAATAAAAATCTTCAAAAACAGAAAATGATAACAGATAGATGCTTATTTTGTGTTTATTGCAAATAAATTGTATGGCATTAGTAACCGATCATGTACGATTGTTTTTTATTTTTAGTAAAATAACTGACGTGTGAAATACGAGGTATTTATTTATCATGAACAATACTTGATATGATTGAGTTTCGATTATCATTAATTGTTTAAACAAAATTGCAGTTCTTATTTTAGAACAATATATTCGATAAAATATTTTTTTCTGTTTTAGGTACTTAAAGAGGGGGGGGGGTTAATCTCAGTTTTTTTTTAAATCGATTTTTTTTTCATTTTAGTTTTTTAAATCCTTTCTGAACCATTTCCAATAAGAAATTTTCAAAGATCCTGAAAATTCGAAAAGTTATGAGGGTTTATAGTCGAGCGCGCCGGTCGAAAAATGATCAGGGCTTCGCAGCTTTCGGGTCGTCTATTGTTATGGCAGCAGCCTTATTTTCCAAGAATTTTCGTCCAATAGGATTTCTTGGAATGATTAATTGATATTTAGTTTGTCGGGATTTTTGAACAAGTTTATATGGCCCTGGAATTGCTGATTAACAGTAAGTTTAAAATACCATATATGCTTTAATTCGTGTAAAAATCGCATTTGAAACTTTAAACGCGTTTCCTGAAAAATTCCCCATGATAACTCAAAAACTAATCAACCGATTTTAATGAATAAGTACTTATTCTCTTTCTTATACCTCTCTCTATAGCCGGTACTAGAATTATTTCAATCGATATTTTTTTTCGATTTTTTCACTCTAAAGACAAAAAAAATGAAAAAAAAACGATTTTTAATTTCAATAAGCCGCCATTTTTTTTTCTAAATATTATTTTTTAATTATTTTAGTACCGGCTATAGCCACATGCTTTCTGAGTTAAAAAGATTTTTTTTAATTGTCAGACTTGTACAACAGCCACAATTATGGGTATAATGGACCCCCTCCATGTACGGGCTGCCTTACTTCCGACTTAATAACAACCAAATCATATTTTTTTTTATCATGAAATTTTATGAAAATGTTCTTAAAAGATAAATAAATATGTCTAAAAAACAATTTAATAAAATTATTCGTTCACTGAAAAAAAATCTTAATCGTCGATTTTTCGGCCCATGAAATGAGAATACCCCCTTAATACGAGTACCAAAGCACAAAAACTATCTAAAGATATTTTTTTCTTCATTGATATATATTATGTAGAACTCCATTTTGGAACAGAATGATTTGACACTTAAATGTGAAAATGTTCTACACATTAACTTAAATTAAAGTGGCAGATCTGTTTCGTTTTACACAAACTTTGTCAAACTGTGGTTTTCTGTCAAACAGCTTGACAATAATTTGGTAATGCAAAACAAATCTGTCACTTTAATTTAAGTTATTGTGTAGATTTTTTCCACATCTAAATGTGTCAAATCATTCAGTTTTAATAATTTATTTGACATTGAACGTATAAATCAGCTGGTTTTTTGCTTACAACTACAACACACATGTTTTCATGTAGGCAACTTAATTTAGAAGACCTTTTTTAGATTTTAAATTCCTTGTCATCTTGGACACTCGACAGTCGCGATCGAAATCTCTAACAAAAATCATATAAAGTATATTTCAATTGAAATGGTGTATCTGCAGATAGGACCATATCAATGTGTAACAATCAACACATTGACTCCACCGCCTTGAGGAAGCTGCTTTTCACTCATGCTCCATTCTCGCTCCTGTCTCAGTACCTTGCAATTGAAATGGTGTATCTGTAGATAGGACCATATCAATGTGTAAAAATCAACACATATTGACTCCACCGCCTTGAGGAAGCTGTTTTTCACTCATGCTCCATTCTCGCTTCTGTCTCAGTACCTTGCAATTGAAATGGTGTATCTGCAGATAAGACCATATCAACCTAAATGTGTAACAATCAACACATTGTCTCTACCATCTTGAGAAAGCTGCTCTTCACTCACGCTCCGTTCTCGTTCCTGTTTCAGTCTCAATTTAGCCGGTCTCCTGGAAACGGATGCTGCCGTAAGATAGACACTTCCAGTCTCCCTCACGAGAACTTATCCGGGAAGGCATCGCTTTGATCTCAATTGCAACCGGTTATGGCGGCGCCCCTTTTCATATCCTTGAACAGTCGGCGCCGACATTAAAACAATTACTTCTTCGCCACATATATCCTGCTACCAAAGACTAGCTTCTATGAAATCAACACAATAGGGTAATAAGTAAAATCATTCTTCTGATCTCCCACGACTTTGATTTATTTGTGTTGTAATACACTTTCTCACAGATTATTCAAGATATTTTTTTCTTTGCGTATAAATACCCTTTATTGGTGATTCAGACATATTGAAGATCGTAACCGGAAAAGAACATTGTCTTAGGCCCCAGTTCTCTACTTATTGGTTTTCGAAACACTGGAGTAGGCACGGAACTCGAAGTTCATCATTCCACGTATTGGTAACACTACCGCACGTGAATAGGCACGACGTTCGTACACGTACTCGGAACGTGCGAATATTGTTGTGTTACGAACTTTTTTATCGGATTGGGATCCTTTTATTTTTTTTATATTCCATCGGAAATCGATTGCGAAACTACCGGGTTAAAGTCAAACGTCTTACCAAATAGTCTATAGAGGTCGTCTGTTCACTAGAGATGGTGCTTAGCTTTCAAATAAATCACGAAGCTGTCTTTCAAATTAAGAACAGAGCTAAAGCGGGAAAAAAAGTAAAATATCAATTCTAACATATATAGGTCACGCCCTTTCTCTCATGTGTGCAAAAAGGGGGCAGGGAGATTACTATTTCTGTCTCTTTCAATGCCGTTTGATCTTTTAGATCTCAATACCTTTTCAATCTTAATTTCAGGTCTCATTTCACCTTATATTATTTAGTTCTACAAACTATAAATAAAAAAACCGTAGCGTCCTTTAAAATTATTTTTTAAAACCGAGCCAAAATTTCATATATTGTATTACGCTTTATTTGTATAAAGTGCTGTCAGGTTTATTTTCACGTGAAAAAATCTTTCAATCAACTAAAGAGGCCTTTATTGATATTCGGATTGAAATGCATTAAAACAAATAGGTACCTACGATAATCGGACCCACACAACCTGGGTCGGAATACAGTCGTCCAACGTGTGGGCCAAATCCGGCCCGCCGCTACATTTTGTACGGCCCGCGAGCTGAAAAAACATTTTGTAATTTCCAATTATTTAAAATTTCGTGCTATATTGGAACGGCAGACCGCCGAGTTGAGAAGATGCGAGATACAACCGTATGTAGCGCTCCTATAGCTTCGTATTATGTGGTTCCTGCTGTGACGCCAAGCAGTTATAATTCTGCAGCGTTTCCAGTGCTACGTGTATCGCAGTTCTGTGATCTGTGCATATTAATCATGTCACTGTCAAAACAAGAAAAATTAAACAAACTCTTGGCCCACAAAGCCTGAAATATTTACTATTTGGCCCTTTACAAAGCATGTTTGCCAACCGCTGATCTAGACCATGAAGATTATATCATTTATCTTATAAGTAGTTTTTACAAAGTACACGTTTAAAAAATAAATGCTGGTTATATTTTGACTTATCTTCGTTAAATTCAACATTTCTCATTTATCTACAAGGCTAAAGATCTAACTGTTAAATGCATTTACAAAATACTCAGTTCTCACAGTTAGCAGTTTCCGATTTTTATGCACAATAAACCCTCGAATTTGCGGACTTTTAACAACTTATTTAACAATCAAAATTTCCAATCCGTATGTCATACGTGAAAATTAACACCCTGTCAATTGAACTGCTCGCAAACAATGTTCAGTTAAATTATGTTTTGTTTTTAATAACATTGTTTATTTGTTTAGTTAAATATAATTAAAGTGTATTTTCGGAAAAAACTTTATTTATTTATTTCAATTTAGATCGCATACTTGTTTATTACAGTCTTAAAAACTACGGTGAGCGCATACGCAATAATGTGTATATAAAGATAACTTTTCTGTAAAATTAAACTTTTGACAGTATCGGACGTATGCGTCACCATAAAATATGATTGATGTCTTTTTTTTGTTATTTGGTAATTTTACTTGTATAAATTCTTGTTTAGATTTTGATGTTTGAATGTATAATTTTTATATTTGTTGAGGTCCGTGCTGTGTCACGACCGTAACTGAAATGTGCCTTATGCGCGGTCATCGCGAAACAGTGTCAAAAGTCGGCCGGTCCATGGTTGCGAAAACTTGCGAGAATTGTGATATTTGACAAGTTATGACGGCATGCACGGGCGAAAACAGGCGCCTGCGATGAGCGATTGGCCGCACATAAGGAGCCCAAAAGTCGAAAAAATACATTCTCAGTTCACTATTCTACTGCGTTTTACTTGCGACCATCTACTACCTGCCAAAGAGGAATCTCTTCACCCTGCTACTTTTCACCGTGAGCCGAAATCTGAGCATTGAGCTGCAGCCATCCACCTATTTCTACAGTCTTTATACCGGTTCCGTACACATACTTAATTTTAATTATACAATAGTATCTACATAAATAAAAAAAGAAAAACTAGTTAATTTGCCATTTTTTAACATACACATTCGAAAAACCTACTTATTGTATAACGGACATTCGGCTTTAACGGACACCTCCTCGCCCGAATTAGTCCATCATATCGGGGTTTCGCTGTATCATTTCGACCGTATTAGGATGCAAGTGGTTGGTATTTTTTTGATTGCCAATAAAAACCGTAACGATCTTTCAAGGATCTCTAATTTCAGTGATGCCGATTTGCTGGCATGTAGGCCAAGTGTTAACCAGTAATAGACCTGACCCGTGGCCTTTTGTAATTTTGTGAGAATTCCTCCATCGAGAGAACACGTAAATTATTACAATGCAATTATGACAGATACCTGCATGTTACAAAATTGCAGTAAGGTACTTACTTCAAGATTGGCAAATGTCAGAACAACCTTCAATTTTTTTCGTATTCTTTATTAAAACTATTATTTCCTTTTTTTTATTCTCACAGAAGGCAATATCACAGGATGTATGTTATAATGTGAATTGCCAAGAAATTTATCTATAAATTTTTAACTTATTTTCATTTATCAAACAATAATCAAAAACCAATAATAAAATATAAGAAAAACATTAATGTACATTCACACTACATTGTATATTGCCCAATCTCCGGAGTTTATTGGCAAAAGACAATATCTACCAACCAACCAGACAATAGTTACTCAATTAGGCGTCGTCGTAGTTGGGCGCCATAGTCGAGGATCTACTCGTCTGGCCAACGTCAATTTAGTTGGAAAGCGAAACTGTGCCGATTGGAGTTTGTCTTTTTAAGTGAGTGAACCGTTGCACACCAACAAACTTACCGTCCATACTGCATTACTGGTGATGCTGATCCGATGTCACACTGAAGTAAGACAATCAGACCACACCGACATGTTTTTTTCCTTTTTTTTTTTTAAAGAATAGATATGACCGAACTCATAGGTATCCTTATACCCCCGAATATTAAGCAGAAAAATGCTTGTGACATTCATTCGTTTGAATGTTAAAAAAAAATTCCCATTGCTAATCTTTTGTTCTTTCAATATATTGTTTTTTTTTTAAATCATTTAATATTGTCAGGGTTTCAATTTTTTTATCAATGTTAAAATAGTTCCGAAGATTTCTATCAAATTGAAAAAATATTCTGTGAATTTTTGGATAAGAAAATGCTATTTATTTACCATTCCTTACTACTTTTACGTTGTACAAGTGTTTTGTTACTTATTAAGAATTAAATAAAAAAGCATACAATCATTATTAATGTTAGATTTCCTCTAATTGACACTAACAGAAACTACCTGAAAAGAAATGTAGGCGATGTCTTTTATTTCAGGAAATTAGTTTTGTGAGCACGCTCCAACTGAAATCCCAAGGATTTTCAACTTTAGTTCAAGTTTCCTCCTGCTTGAGTAAGGCAGTTGAGACGTTTTTAAATTGGTAAAACTTTCTCTGTGTGTGTTTGTAAATACGAGTACCTTATAACCAACCCCACTGAAAACAAAGATCTTACACGTCATTAATTAATATAAATTTAAAACACTGTCACTCTGTTTTATTCCATTTTATTTCAACGAATAAATTGGTATAAAACAAAGTGTGTTTTAATTTTCTATTAATTATGGAGTTCCACAAAGTGACGTAGGAGTTATATGACAGTGTTTTAATTTTCTATTAATTATGATGCTACACAAAGTGACGCCGGAGTTGTATGGCAGTGTTTTAATATGAATTATGGAGTTCCACGAAGGGACGCCGGAGTTATATAAAAAATATCTTATACGCCTTTCAAAATAACTTGATATGTTTTAGGAGCTGGATTTGAAGCCTTCAATACTATATCTCAATACTACTTAACTTTGCGGACGTATGTTACTGAACAAATTTTACAACGATTTAAAAGTGTATGTTAAAGTTTTATATTATTATATTTGACCCTAAAAATGATGAGTCAAATGATATCAGAAAAAACTAAACTGACTATAAGGAATCGGCGATAGAAAAACATAATGGCATTGTTATGTAACAAAATGTCCAAAGTTTCTTCGATCTCGAATTAGCGTAACGTTACGCGGTTATTTTAATCGGTATTTCCTAATCTAGCACTTGTCACAAATTGTTATACCAATTTCCGGTTTATCGATAGAGATGCGGTAATAAACTTGTCAGGTTGTGATTTTGTTCTTTTAAAGTTTCTTATGACTGTGATATTATTTATTACCTCTTTGATATCACCATAAAAAAAATATGACTGCTTATTAATCAGGGAATGGAGACCCGTGTTGTGGACTGACATGTCTTGAATCGTTTTATGGCATACCTGTGGTCCTAACGTAATGTTTCGAGTGATGACGATGATGTCAACTATGAATAAGGCAAATACTTAAGAAATAAACGTTAGTCTTTTTCCTCACAAGCGCTCATCTTCTAGCTATAACGAGCAATAAAACTGGGTCGAATTCAATGAATATGCTAAGAAAATAAGAAAAGTATTTCCTCTTATTAATTATAAGAAAGTTAGAAATATTTTCCCACGAAACAAGATCTACAATATTAACTGTGTTATTAAATAATACAGTCAAGTAATAACTCATATTCGCAATGCAGAGGGAGCAAATATTCATTATTTGATTGCAACATTGAACCGAGTATAAAAGGGGAAACTCATAATTGGCACGCTCCGTCGTCCACAAAGGTCCTTTCGCACGTATAGTTCATGCGATAGCTCGAATCGGGATCGTGCGTGTGAACGTGCACTATGGGACAGTGAGAAGCTCTGTGTTCCCGTGACCCATATGTGCCCCACTAAATTAACTATGCATGAAGAGAGATCTTTGCTTACGCCTTGAAACATATTTGGGGTGAACGCATTTTGTTTGATTTTCGTAAATGAGATATACGAGTATGTTTATATGTCAGCAGGAGTTGTTCTGACCAAAGGACTTGTGGTCAAAAGGTTTTTTCGACTTATGGAGACATAACTGTTTTCTTATCATTTGATATTTTTTTTATTGAGATGTAACACTTAATTTATTTTCCAGGCAAGTACCTTACTTGCACGAGTTTTTTTTTAGATTTGTATATATTATACGAAATAACAATTTCTTTTGTTTATATATATTATACGAAATAACAATTTCTTTAAAATATACTCTATTATACGTATATTGTTATATACGAGTATTATATGTATATTGTTGTTTTCGTATTCCGATATTTGTTTTTTATGTTCAGATAAAGCTTTGAAAGTATCAAATTTGAGATTTATGATCAATAACATTTAAATGTTTTAGTTAAATGATGGGAATATATCGATTGAAAAGTTTTCATTTCTGAATTTTAAAAGTTGTAAATTAAAGACATCGCCTTGCAAGATGCAAACTATATTATCTCTATATTGAGTTGCCATTTTAGAAATCCTAATGAAGTTTATTTTACTCAATAATTTTCTATGAAATTAAATATATTTTTATCTATGAAAAATATATTATATTATGGCTTATTTGCAGGGTTAAAATATAGGGTGGCGCAACAAGAACAGCAATTTTAATGTAGCTGACGTATGTCCATTATAAATATTATAAGTTTGACAGATTTAAAATTGCAGTTTTTGTTGCGCCACCCTATGAAATGATACATTCGGTCAATGGAAATCGATATCGTGTGACTTGATTCAAACTTTTTTCGGCATCAATTGAACGATTTGGACTTGAAAAATATGTGGTTCCAGCTACTTGTCATACTGCTGATGAAACAATGAATTTATTGCAGGAAAAGTTCTCCGACCGTGTAATTTCTCGTCGTGGAAATGTAAATTGACCGCCACGTTATGTTAAATCTCAAGTGTAAGCCAAGAATAAAAAAAAACATCAATGACCAACATCACTCCAACATCACTCGTGTCCAACATCCAACATCACTCGTGTCATTGCAGATATACGTATCCATTTATGTGAATCCGTTATTGAAAATTTGGCTCAATGAGTCGTCATCTGTAACGGGAGCCGATGTGGCAATTTGGCCTATATCATTTTCCACACATAATTCCCATGTATGGTACACTAATTATATTGATACCAATAAACATGAATGAATATTAACAAAAAATACCTTTTTTATTTTTATTTAAAATTGCACTTCTCATTGCGAAACCCTATAAAAGAAGAAAAAACTATGTGACCTTAATATACTATAGAATTTTTTTGCTATTGTTAACTCTATCATGTAATACCACTTACGCTGAAATAATGTATTTTAGTTATCGCTCTGCACGACAATATGATGGAAAATTTCTTATAAAGCATTTTTTTTTAATCTAAAATAAGTATTCACCATTATTTCGCGAATGAAATAATCGGCACTTTGTATTGTATTACACTTTTCTTGTATACAGTACATCCTGGCGGGCTTATCGCCATTTGTCAATCTCTTTCAACCAACCAGAAATATGTCAAAATGGCCTTAAGTGAAAACCAGACAGGAATCATTAAAAAAAAATCTGGGTTCCAGTGGGATTTGTACCCACAACCTCCGGGCCGGGAGACAGGCGTCTTACCAACTAGGCCACGGAGGTCGCCAGGCTTAGAGACAGGCACTACAATATGGTTTGAACAATTGTAGAGAATGAATGTTGATATAATGAATAAGCTAATATATTGTACAAATCAGAAGTTCATGGTGTTCGCGGATCAGATAGACTGAGGAAAACCAGTCTGGGCTAAGTTGATCATATTTTAAAAGAAAGGAAAGTAAGAACCACGAATAATACAATAGATGAATGTTTATAATGAAGCGTATAAACGTGGAGTTAACAAAAGTGGTGTGTTTGAATAGAAAAGTGTATTGATCTATTCTCTTTGCATCCCCGCAAGGTACACGGCGTGATAAATATGTATGTATTAGAGTTTTTGAAATACCAATAATTAAAAAAAAACAGTTTCTAAACGAAATGTCTAGTATTTCTTTCAAGCATTAAAACGCTAAATTTCAAACCAGCTAACAAAAAAAAAACAAAAGCAACTCCTGAAGGATTCCTGATAATCGAACTTTTTCTTATTTTTCTCATCTAGGCACGTGATTAATGATTGTGTTGAAATTCTCTCTAATTCTCTTAAGTTTAATCTTCATAAATTAAAGCTCTTGTTTCTTTGTAATTAAATCCTTTCATGTTGGAGTCTGCCAAAGCCACTTTATCTTAACGTGGACTCTGTTTATCTCCGAATAATTGCTATATTAATCCACGTCAGAAATTCGCATCCTTAGCTTTATTAATTTGAAGACCCTGCGTCAAGTATACTTAAAAAATATCGATTTCGTTTCATTATTCTTGATTATATTTATTTATCGTATGTGGACTTAACAGTAATAATGGCAATTTAAAAAAACTATGGTAACTTTTTCATTCATATGGTACTGTTTAACACGTCCGAATCGATGATTCTAACATACTTAAGATCGCGGTCGTGCTGGAAATACTACCGCACGTAATAAGGCAACAACACTTGCACACGTCTAGCCCATGCGAATATTGATAACAGACGAACAATTTTACCAGGCTGGGAGCCAAAGGTGTTCAATGCATTTGATATACATTTATCAATCACTTCTAAGAAAATTACATCACGCTAGTCACAATATCACACGTCACCCCAGTTCCTTCTCTGTTTTCTACGGTTGCTAATGGGGCAGAATATTGCTTTTATTTTAGCTGCCTGAAATTTATTTCAGCCATTTCCAGACTGCAGTCCCGGGTATGTTCCCCTTCCCCTCAGCAGCGAACATATTCTCTAGGTGCACTATAGCCGCTTTCTAAAGCTATAGCAGGCGTTTTCTAGTCATTCTATCGTCTTTTATATATTGCACCAAACATGGTATTATTAACTTATAAAATTACATTTTTCATTCCCACCAACAATGAAAATATCACTTACTATAAAAGTTAATATTCTTTTTTTAGTACTCTGCAATAAGAGGAACTTCATTTTTTCGAATGGTACCCTTGAACTGATCCGAATTGTTGATTCAGACATATTGAGATGTGTGACAACATTGTATTCGACCCTATTAATCGAGCCTTTGGGTTCAGAACCACTGGAACAGAAACGGAATTCGTTGTTCGCAATTGCGTATATTAGCAATGCTACCACACGTTAAAAGGTAACAACATTCACGTACGTCTAGCGTATGTAAGTATTGTTACTAAATGAACTGGTCTACCAGACCCGAAATTCCCTAGTGTAAGTCAAGCGTCTAACCAAACGGCAACATCATAGCTATACTATAAATAATGTATAGTAGCTTATATGTTAAAAATACAACATTTCAAAAGAAACTAGTGGCTTGAAGCAATAATTTAATAATGGAGAAAATACTACATCAAATCCTCGTCTTGAAAAACCAAACAAATATAATATTTGTATGAATCAAATCCACAGCCTTCTTCATTCTAAGAAGTTCTTACCCCTGGTCTATTTATTGCAGACAATTATTGCACTGCCAATCTAACCCCTGGTCTATTTATTGCAGACAATTATTGCACTGCCAATCTTACCCCTGGTCTATTTATTGCAGACAATTAATTATTGCACACCCAATCATTATGGAATTCATTCGAATGCCGCAAAGTTTACGTTTTAAGCACTACGCAACTGGGCGTAATACATTCTGAATTATAATTTTTATTTTTAACATTTTGTTAAAAAAAGTTCAAAATGTTCCCGATATTCCTATCAGGTAACATCGTATTTACGGTTCTAAGAATAAATGTTCTTAATGCCCATTACCCGTAATTATCGTTTCTAAAAGTTGTTTGGTAGTTGGTCAGGACTTCTTGTTTTTGATCAAACATCAATATTGTTGTTTTGTTCACAATTATTCATATATTTTTAGATTCCTCGGTTTTATTTGAATACATTTTTCTCGTGCTCCATTCTTTCAACTAGATAAAATTCTGTTATATATGTTTTATACACAAAGTGAATAATTATTATTTGATGTATTTATTTATTACTAAAAGTTGCTGTCCTAACAGTGAAACATTCTATTAGTTAGACATATTTGGGCTTTCAAAATGTTGTGAAATTTGGGCTTTATGCCACGTTTTTCCAGTAAGAGGCAATATAAATCGCCCTATCATTCGCATAAATCAGTTCTTGTACAAAGCATGTTGTTACCTATGTTCGAAAAAACTAGCAAGTGTTGTGAGTTATGTATAGCCCCTCAATCATATTCAATGTTACTTTCGTTCAAGAAACCTCATCTTTGCATGTTCGTATTGCTTTCACTCATATCTACCCGGAGTATATTGATTCAGGACTCTCCACGTCGACCAAGTGCCACCTTTTCCAAAATTTCTATCCAGTAAATATATGTTTTTTTCCACTTCAAAAAACGCACTTTATGCTGAGTTTTGAGGTCTTGCTCTCTGGTGTTTCGGGTCGTGAACTTTTATTCTTTGTTCTTATAAAGTTGTTATGTACCAATCAAAGCATTTTTATCCTTCAAAGAGTCATTAAAATAATTAAAAACCACTGAAAAAACAGTATTTTCTTATTTCGACTTGAAAGACTTTGAACTCTTCATTCACTCTATCATATATATGTCACCTCTGCAGATTTTCCTTGAGTTACCCTCTCTCGCAATATTCGCGGGAAATTTAAGACGTCATTACCCAGCACTTACTGCTGTAGGGTACTCGGTACTCGTGCCACCATCTAATGGCGCTTTGCCTCGGGAATTTCTTATAATAATTCTCTTTCATGTAAAGAAATGAGGTATATTTCACAATATTCCTGAAGCAGAAAATGTCACAGTGAACATTAAACTAACGTGTTATATACCCTCAGACCACCGTCGTATTTTTTATTGGGAAATCGAAAAAGGTACTAGTCTTGCTTCCTTATGTATTTACGAACGTATTTACACTAGTATTTACGAACGGACGAGATCGCTAACTTGAAACGTTTATCTTTAAAAAAATCCTCGAGTTTTTTTCTTCGAACCCCTGTCCACGTTGTCAGAATCTAGATACCTGCCGAAACATCACAGCCTGTATTGACAAGTAGTGACAATAGTCTGGTGAATCGTAAACTTATTATTTATAAACATTCCAATGTCAAACGTGCTTTTAATATAATTTCTCCTTTTATTTGGTGGCACTTATGTTTTAATTGTTTTATGTTATGAGCATAGTTATAAAACAGCACAATAAAGGTGTAGTCTTTAAGATGAATACGGTGGAGATGCTTCGGTCACGTAGAAATAATGAATGATGAAAGGTTAACAAAAATAATCAATTCGAATATCATAGAAGATATGAGAAGTTTGGGAAGACCTAAAAACTATAACACGGCCTTATGTATCAAATTTTGAAAGAGGGATAAGTAAAAAACCTTAATAATATGAGAGTTTGCATAGTGAAGTGCATGGACGTGGCAGACGTGAAATGAAGATAGATTGAAGTAAAGTCCGTTTCTCTGCTTACCCCAATAGGGATATGGCGGGATATTGTTGATGAAAAATATCATAAATATTTTATTGTTCTTGAATAACTGTTCCGTGCTTCTTCCAGAGATATTATCTTATTCAGTGTTAATTTTAAAACTTTTAATGTATTTCAAAACATTCACTTTCTTTATAGTTATTTTATGTTACTTTTTTAAGTATTTAATCGTCTATATAACCTAGATTTAAATATGTAACTTATTTTGATTGTTTATCGCATGCAATATAATATTATGTTTTCTGAATACGAGTGCATACTTCAAGAAAAACAGTTTCCATAATGACTCGTTTAGAAAGAAATTTCGATTCTATAGTCAAAGAATCCTGTCACAGTTATCTCTTAATGTGCATATCTCCAAAGCTTTTGATACTTAACGATTATAGTTTTACATTCTCACTAAATACTGGCAATAAATTTCCCATTTAATTAAATTCCCAAATGTTAACTCAAATAGTTGAACGTTATAGAGAACAGGCGATCCTAGAGTAACGACATTTACAATGATGTTTGCTTTGTACAACGAGAGTGGATATTAATTAATGTGTATGCTTTAACTATTTATAAAAAAGGCATATTTGATTGTTGGTCATTTTCTAAGTAGCTTACCAGATGCAGCGGATTTTTAATATTGATTTTAGGTACTTCAAAACCAGACCCATTGAACTAATGACATTCTCGTGAACATGATCAGTACTAATGGTCTGGCGATTTGAGATTCATTATTGATATCTCGATTTCAAACATACTTTAGAAGAGAAAACGCTTTTAAGTTAATATTTTATTATGTAACACCGCTAAACTAGTCATCTATCATATATTATGATACACAATATTATCATATTTCGAAAAATTAGACATGTAATGCTTCTTTTTGTTGTAACAGGTTTATTTTCTTCAGTAAAAACGGCATTTGTTCTGTGTTACGATAGTTTTCATGTTATTATTTATATCTGGTCTGAAACCGACCATCTTGCCGTAAATCCTAGTGTCGCCTGTATCAAAGAATATGGAATACGCGTTGATACTTCTCAGTTAATTAAAAGCTATCTGAATTGATTGGGCGTGTTTTTTTCTCAGCGGGTTGTAACACTTTTAAAAAATACCTCATTGAATGGTTGCAATAAAATATTTTAATCAATCATATAACTGTTATACTCAAAACCTACCAGTGGTGTAACAAAAAATATGATGTATAAAATTATTTACTATTAATCTTTATTTTAAGCTAATGACCTGTATTTAAAGTTCGAAAATTTTACGATTCTAATAAATATCAGAAAATGTACTTTGACTTTTTCAATTTTAAGCACTTAACTGTGGCCGAAGTCCTGATAAAAGAGGATTTTGTTATAATTTAGCTTTTCTGAAAGTTTCAAGTTAAAAAATCTGTTGAAAAAGTTAACATTGTCAACTTTCCGACACTAAGTAAAGTTTTTGTTCCACACGACGGGGCCAGTCCCTCAGAAAAACTGATCGAGTCAACCAGGTATATGTTTTTAATTTGAGATAATTAAGAAAAATTTAATTTGAGATAATTAAAAATACGTACATAATCACCACCACGCCATTTCCCTATCGGGGTAGGCAGAGGACATAGTGTCTGACTTTCCTATCTCGACACACATCCCTAGCCTCTTCTACATCCATACACCTTCTCACTTGATCCAACCATACTTTTCTTGGTCTTCTTCTCACGCGCCTTCCACTCACATTTGCACTATATATCTGTCTTGTAAGCCTTTCTTCATTCATGCGTTCCACATGCCCAAATCATCTCAGCGTGCTCTTCTTCATCTTACTTTACTCAAAAGCCTTATGTTCACATTCATCCCTTATCACTCCAACCGTATTCTGTCATACATTGTCACTCCACGTATTCTTCTCAATGCACACCTTCCTTAAGTGTTTATTCGGCTCATCTCAGTATTTTTCCACGTCCACGTTTCGGTCCCATACATCAAACTTGACATTGATTCAAAGAAATAGAGGCAAGTTATTCGAATTAATGCTATCTCGAATTTATTTACTTGACAAAGTAAACATCTATCTAAATTTATTTTCCTAAATCATTAAAGCTTGTGTTTTTATGTATTCAAAAATAAAAATATATTTTTACAATAAACACATATTTTCATACATCAAAATAATTTGATAAACACTTTAATATTCTTCTCCTTTATTGCTGTATTGTATTACACTCGTGGTTAATTACCATGTGGCAATATCCTTCAACCAGCCAGAAAAGGATTAAAGAGGCCTTAAGTGAAAACCAGACTGGAATCCTTTTTTTTTTTTTTACAAAAATCTTTGTTCCAACGGGAACCGAACCCGCAATCTCCGGGCTAGAAGACAAGCGTCTTACCAAATAGGCCACGGAGGTCGTCATTACTGTAACGAGAACAAATTTAAAATTAATTCTAATGAATATAAAAAAATATAATTTAATAGCATAAAAATGAGTTACCACGCTATTAAAGTTTTTCACATATTCGATATTTCTTAGAAATAAAATGTTTAAATGTATATTATATTTCTTATATTGCACCCAAACTTGAGTTTTCTCTACGGAAATATCTACTGGTTACAACACTGAGTCTGCCTCTTACGTTTACTAAACCGAGTAAAATATGATGATCAATATTTTTTTCATAATTAAAAAAAACTTTTTTGTTCAACGATGGTCCGTTTTATGAATATACTCGTATTTTGTTCGATAATTTGGAAGTAATGTGATACTTTTATGACTTAAAAGCCTTTTTTTATCGGTTATGAACTTTGTTCCCTTTGATGGTTTTAAATTCCTCACTCGATAAAATACTCGTATAGACCTTCGAGCCCCCTGTTTAGGAATACTGCGTATCATTATTGGAATAAATGTTTTGCTTATGTGTATTAATTAATTTACTAACATTTATTAGATACCGACCATCACGCCGTTTCCCTGTTGGGATAGGCAGAAAGGACGTTTCACCGAACTCTCCTATCTCGATACACATATTTCGCCTCTTCCACATCCATACAGCTCCGTTACTTTTCATTTTACCGTAAAATCACTCACTTGATTCAGCCATAGTTTTCTTAGTCTTTCTCTACCACGCTTCCTACTCACATTTGCACTGAAAGCGTTATAGAGAGGGATGAAGGAAAGTATGGTTGGATCAAATGAATTATATTTCATTTGGAAGGATTTATTGCAAGTCAGAGAAATCGTGAAAGTTCTATAAAGTGTATGGATGTAGAAAAGGCAAAGAATAGGTGTCGAGATAGATAAGTGTGTGTGAAAGTAAATGTAAGACTCGCTCCGTCCTTGGCACGCTTTCAGAAGCAACTGAAGACACTCTCAATTTCTTATCAGTAATAAAACGTGTTTCATTCTTGATTTTTTCTTTCCTCTCCACCATCCCTTCCTTTTCCTTTGATTGATGATATCTCACTTTTACTTTTACTACAAGTATGTACAAATATACTGATTAATAATAATTAGAAAATTTTTTGTGACCACGTAACTTCCTTCAATCACTTTTGTTTGGTTGATTGACAACTAGAAAGTATGGCACTTTGTCCTGCCTACTCTGACAGGGAAAGGGTGTGATGGAATGTTATTTATGTTTATTTATTAATGTAAACGATTTAATTCAATCTCTCTCGTTTTATTACAGCATTATGTATTCTATTAGATCTAAAATAATTCAAATAGATGTTAGGTGGGGACACTTGAATAATCTGGGCGCATTATGCATGCACCGCACCGCCCGTTGGATACTGGGATGGCTGGTGTAGCCAGATTTCCATAGAATTCGTATTATTCGTAGGCAACAACATGTGGCCCACACATCCTCCGCTTCATGTGATCTGACTGTTAACAAATCCGGAATATTGAATAAAGCATGGTTACCCACACGACTTCACAAATGCACTTCTTTGATGAATTCAATAATATGTAGATTGTATTATTTGAATGATTATACATATACACATAATCACGCCATGTCTCTTGCGAGTAAGGTAGAGATAACAAATCTCCAAATTTTTCTATCAAAGCACACAATTTTGCCTCTTCCATATTCATACATCTCGTCATGAACAATCTTTTCACTTGGCCTTCTTTCAAAATCTGGTCCATTTAAATGATTATGTACTGAATAATGATAATAAAGCATGCATGCAAATCATCACTCAGTGTCCCTTACGGAGTAGGCAAATATAACAGATCTCTAAACTTTTGGGTCCAATCACAAAACTTTCGACTCCTCCACATTTATACATCTTGTCGTGCACATTCTTATTTTATTAACACATCTCACTTATCCTTACAACAGCAGGTTTGTTCCAAATGCATAGTGGTCTGAATGAAACGGTATCTAGATTTTAACCTAGGGGATGGTTAAATTTTGATTTTGCATCATGTATATTTATATATAGGTATATAGCATATATATCCCATTTATGCTAATCGTCTATCCCTGATGTATTGTTTTACAATATAGCAAGTTTATTGCTATGTGGCAATCTCTTCCAACCGACCCAAAATTTATTATAGAGGCCTTAAATTGAAACAAAACTTTTTAAAATAAATTGGATTTCAATGGGAATCGAACCAATAAGTCGAATCGGAAGACATGTGTCTTACCGACTAGGCCATAGAGGTCGTCTTGATGGACGGTACTTGTATACTCAACTTATCGTACTATCAAAACGATGTTTAGTTGAATTGTATTTATCAATGTTTCATTCCATACCATATTTTCAAAATGTATCTATTTTTTTTTATTTATTTTACACGTGACCAGAAATATACACAATTTGCGAAAAAACAAGTAATTTAATTTGGACACACAATTTTAATGGATCTAGATTTGTTGCCTTTCATTTGTCGTGTCCCCAGTAAACTAGGATTTTGCCGGTATCTCACTGAGGACATGTAGCATGAAAAAATAAATCGATACTTCTTTCCGATTTTTGATCATATAAAACCCCGTTGCATTCTCATCAACCTGACAAACAGTGACACTCAATTACATATGTATACATCACGCTAATCAAACCGCTCATACTTCATCACTCCATCCCACAATATACCGCACATAATCACACAAAAAAAAAACACCACACTCAAGAGTTCACAGAAACCTTTCCTACAAGTTATTCCTCTTGCAAGCCCAAGTAACATATTCAAGCTCCTGTCGCAATAACAACCACGCTCCGATCGACTGCCTAAATTGTTTTCCTCCTTTTACCTTTATTGAATTCGGCAATGTTTCCTTCTATACCATGTCTTCAAAATGTATCAATCTTTCATACCATATCTTCAAAATTTTACGTGTAGGACTACAATGTTATTTATGATCCATTTTTATGTTCTGCTTTACATATGTGTAAATACAGCTGTGTCATCATATTCAACGTTCACTTGTTACTGTCAATCTTATGCATTTAACATGTTTTTTTACTTCTGATGTACAACGCAGTTGATACAAGATAAACGATATACATGTAGGTACCAATTTATTTCAATTGTCTATCCCATTGATGTCGTTAAGCCAATAGTAAACTCGCTTGCCCAATTCTTGGACCTCGTAACAGATTAATTCGACCGGGAGCTATGTGTCCAATTATTGTAGAAATATACGTTTTAGTTTAATTATTATCAAAGAAATAACCGAATACTTATTGTATTACACTTTCGTTGTATAACCTGGCGGGCTTATTGCCATGTGGCAATATCTTCCAAACAACCAGAAAGATGTTAAAGATACCTTAATTGACGACCAGACTCGCATCCTTTTTTTATATTTTTTAATCTGGGTTCCAGCGAGATTTGTACCCGCAACCTTCAGGCTGGGAGACAGATGTTTAACCAACTTAACCGAGGTGATCGTCGTAGTTGGATATTAAAAGAAACTCAAACATAATTATAGGGTTTTTATTAAGGGATTATTAGATCACTTTGTTACATTTATTCTGCCCTTATCACTCCCTTTCAATACCCAAACTTTGCTTGCAGGATATTAAAAAAAAACATAATTATAGGGTTTTTATTAAGGGATTATTAGATCACTTTGTCAAATTTATTCTGCCCTTATTACTCCCTTTCAATACCCAAACTTTGCTTGCAGTATTGTTTATTTTCATACTTTTAAATATTAAAACTCATCCCCGGAACTACTATTTCCAGATTATGGACAGTAATTTCAACATATCTTACTTCTTCTTCATTGTTTGCTCAATGCTGAGTGACGTGGTCCTCTACTTTGTCTCAAACTTGACGCACTACCTGTCTCCATCCCTCCAGGTCCTGCCATGCTGAATACAGCGCTTAAAGATACCCTGCTTACTCCTTTATTTGATCCATCCATCACTCATTAATTTTCAAATATATATTAAAAACAATCCATTTATTATATTTTTTTATCCAAATAGCCATTAAAATTAAATAATTTTCCTGTGAATCCGGTTTATGCCTATTAAGTATGATTACTAAAAATATGAGAAGTTGAAAAAAATATGAAAAACTACTACGGCGTTATACGTTTTTATCGTTGTAATTTTCAGTTAAGCTTGGCCATTCTATTCCCATATAACTTTTCATAACTTCCCTTGGACATGAAATAATGCCAATTAAATAAGTTCTTAGAACATTATAAAGAGGACTTTTTGTGAAATATTACACCATAAAAGAAGACAATTTTCTTTAAAGACATCAGCTTAGAAAAAATACAAAAAACGTCCCTGATACTTGCACAGAAAATAAACTAAATTATTTCTTTTACACGAAAAAACTCGAATTCACAATTTCAACCCTTTTGCATGTTTCAATGTCGATAATAATACAAGTTTAGACTGTATTCTTTTTTAACAGAAAGTAAAATTGAGAATCTATAAAACATGTGTTTAATCTGTAATGACGTGGTATTGGCACTAGAGCTGATACCGCACGAATGAAAGTACTCCTTTAGAACATTAGAAATGAAGGTCTTGCAATGTAAAATATTCAGTTAGCTATTTTTATGTAAATGATGAATTAAATTCGTTTCTGGAATGACACTTAAAATCTTTAATAATGTCCTTCCGTGGTTGCAGTCCTAAGACTGGTTTGCAGCAATTTGAACTCTTCTCCTCCATTCCCCCCTGTCCTGTGCGGCTCTTTTTAAGTCTGTATATGTTGAGCAGCGCACGTCCACCAACAGGTCCTCCAGGTACTCTCGGCGTGGGCGTCCCCTAGAGTTTGTCCCCTCGGTCATACCCTCCATTATGGCATGCAAGAGGCCCTCTTGTCGTATTATATGACCGATCCATCTTGCACGCCTTTCGGACAGGATCCTGAGCAGGTGCCTTCCTCCTTCGATTCGTTGGAGAACCTCTTCATTTGTGATGCGGTCTCTCCAGGAAATTCCTAATAGTCTTCTATAGGACCACATCTCAAAAGCCTCTAGTCTTCGTCTATCTCTTTCGGATAGGCACCATGTCTCGCAGCCGTACATCAAGATACTCCATACATAGGTCTTGATGAGGAGTATTCTCAGTTTTAGGTATATATTATTTGATTCTATTATTTTCGACCTTTTATTAAATGCAAGTCTAGCCTATAAATGTAAAATTTAAATAAAACCAAACTCAGAATGGAATATACTCTTATATATCTTATAGACAGAAAACATTATTTATAAATAATATTTGTAAACGACACATTATTTATTTACGTAGCAACGGTATAAAGTGAGTGACAGTGATTTGTGAATGTAGAAATTGAGTGTTAATATTATAAATGTTAAAGGAATCAAGTATGTAATGAGTAAGAACAGCTTTCTCGTTTTTATATCAATTTCTACTCTTCAACAGGAAAGTCAAATATTTTTGGTAAATACATTATATGGCTTTGTAATTTTGTCTTAATATCAAGAAGTGACAGATGTCAAATAATATTTGAAAAATATTTTTTATAAGTTAAACATGACGACCTCCTTTGTCTAGTTGGTAAGACGCCTGTCTCCCAACCCGGAAGTTGCGGGTTCAAATCCCACTGGAATCCAGTTTTTTTTTAATGAATTCCAGTTTGGTTTTCACCTAAGACCACGTTAACATCTTCCTGGTTGGTTGGAAGAGATTGCTACATGGCAATACGGTCGTCAAGTTGTACTGTATACAACGAAAGTGTAATACAATGCAATACATTATTTAAATGAATAATAACTTTTAAATCGTAACTATGACAACTCTTTTTGTTAGACACGGATTTAAATACAACCGATTTTATATTGTTTGAGGATATTGTATCATAACTTATACAAATATATGTATATTTGGTTAAGAGTAGAACAGTGCGCCATACTTTACTTTCTATAACACACAGTAAGAAGTATGAAACATGGAAAATTCTTGTAATAAATGACAATAAACGCACCAGGTTGTACTGTGGACTATGAGTGTGTAATACAACCAAACTCTCGTGGAATTCAAACATTATACCGCTAAGCCACAAAAGTCGTAAGATATTTTTCAATATATTTTTATACGTATAAAGATATCAAACTAAATGTAAAAGCGTGTGCCCATATTTTGTATCATGGCCGAGTTTTGTGACAGTTTTGATGGCACATCGCAAGAATATTTCATTCAAGGAGGTCTATAAAATATGATAAATGGAAAAGCAGGGATTTCCTGTAATTTTAAAGAAACGCCGTTCTTCGTTACTCAGGCAATATTTCATTCCCGATTTTCTCATACTTGAATATTATTAAAATATGGCTACGCTGAACGTTAAGCTAAAAGCTAGTAAAACTGAGAATGGCAAAAGAACATTTTCTTAATCATTTTCGCGTCCGATGTTTTATGTTCTTGGATCAGATGGTTTTATTCATCTTTGGAAGATTTGTTATCTGCCGTAGGTTTTATAAATCATTTGAAATTTTTTTTTATCTATTACCATTAGCGAAGTGCCTTATATTTTTTAATACTAAATATCTTGAATATAAGATATGGGCGTTATCTGATATTAATATCGAATTTGTGATAAATATCCAGAGTTGGTAAACCATATTTTAATAGAGACAAATTTCAAAGAAAGTATAGTTAAATTTTACATACGACACAAAAGTTATTTAAAACAGTAAATCTAGGAACATTTGAGATCAGTAATGAATAACCAAAAATTACAAAAAATGTCACCATTTTTAAATGTGTGTTCCTTTGGTTCAGTAGACTACACACACTTCTGATGAAACATGAACTATATATTGCTCTCGTAACAAACCGGGATCATTCCGCCTGAAGACAGCCTCGAAGTAGGAGGTAGAAACATATGTCGTGGGGATTAATATAATTAGTGGATTTTTATTTTTATTTATTTGAGTGTTCTTATATGGAGTTCCACAAAGTTAAAGCTGAAACTCCATTTAAACATTTTCTAGTTAAGAAGACACATGTCAACCAAAACGGGGATTAAGATTCCTGTAGATACTCATATTTTTAAAACTGGTTCTAGTTTAGTTATCATTTTTAACACATTTGTGGTGGTTAGGAAGAGATTACTACATGACAATAAGCCCGCCAGGCTGTACTGTATACAACAAAATTTCAATACAATACAACGTTTACGATGCATTAAAGAAAGCTCAGATTTTTTGGGTTCGTCTTATCTCCAACAACAAGGAGCTGCGTCGAACAGATGTACTCGCAGAATGAAACATCTTAAATACTTACTAAAACGAAAGATTGCCTATCTGGGTCATATATTGAGAGGATAAATATACCACTTCCTAAAATTAAGATTGATGGGTAAAATTGATGGTCGACTCAGAATTAGTAGAAGATCGCAGATCTTGATTTCGCAACATTCGTGAATGGACAGGTTTCCAAAGAACGTAAGATCGGTTCCTTGCCACCAGAGAACTGAAGATCTGTTCCTTGCCACCAAAGGCAGATATATTTTCTTAGGAGTCGTAACCAACGTCAGGTTGACCGGACACGGCACATTGAGAAGAAGAAAAATATTGATTAACCAAAAACACTACAAAGGCGATTTTGATAACAGGTATCATTCATTCTCGGCGCCATATCCTATTGACTTTACTTCAACTCTTTGGCCCTTTTTTATTTGAAGTTATTATAGAATAGGCAGTGTTTTATAGCAATCTAATAAAATATATTATTGCACTCTTTGGATGATAGATATAAAAAAACGATATACTCGTATAAATACTAATAAAAAAATTTAAACCTATGTCAAATTAAGACGCTTCTAGAACACCTGTATTTCGTCTATCTTCCGATATTTCAGTACCTTTGAGTTTAAAAATAATATAAACTTATTTACGCTCAAAATTGAATGAACTAGTTAGGGACGACATGGTTTAGATGAAGTTTGCGAAGCCACGTCAGATTTTTTTCTTCATAAAATTTATTTAAAATATTTAAAAGTTTTGCTCCGAAGTGATGAAGCGAGAACTTGCGCTAAGTAATATTTAACAAATTGCCAATTTCCAAGTCAAATTACGAGAGATGTTTTAAATAACAAGAAATTTACAGATAAAACTTTACTAGTTAAATATTTACACTTGATTTTTATTCCAAATGAAATTTTGTTTGGGCATGTAAAACGAACGAATAAAAAAAGACTAAGAAAACAAATGTGAGTACGTGACGTGGTAGCGGTAAACCAAGGAAAGTATTGTTAGATTAAGTAAATGATATTTGGAAAGACAGATACGTAGAAAGTAATAGAAATCATTGGAGTTGTAGTATAAGAAGGTATGGATGTAGAAGGAGCGAAAGGGTGTGTCGATATTGGAAAGGCTAGCACTCTGTACTCTCTGCCTATCCCAACAGGGAAATGGCGTGAAGGTAACATATATATCTTATGTGTAAATTACGGTATAGTTACTGTATTTTTTATTGCATTGTATTATTTTACATCAGTTTGTACAATACATAGCGCTGTTTAATTAATTTAATCTACCAAAAGAGCACTTGTTAGAAATCTCTTGTATAAATTAATATTTAGCTTTTTTTAACCTTTCACAACTTCACTTCATTCATTCGTATGATACCCCTTAAAATATACGAATTGATGATGCGTTGTTATTCGAACCATTGTTATTCTGTTTTTGTATTATCCTGCACCACATCAAGTACTGTAAATGTGGGAATACCACAGTATCTTTAGGAAATAACCAAAACATATTTTATGATATTCTTGCCTCACTTTTTAGTTTTTTCCTGTTTTTTTTCTTTTATATTTATGACAATAAAGTAAATGTAACAAGAACCTATTACCAAAGTAAAATAAGAAGGGGGATATAACTTTGTTTTCAAGTTGCGGTATCTTTTGGAAGGTAAAAGTTATTCGGTGGCTTTTATTGTATGACAATTCTTTCAAACTTCGATATTACCCCGACTAGCAAAAAAGAAATGGAAAAAAACTGAGGAAAAAAATGATTGAACGACTGAAAGTATTCATATGACAACATGACTATAAATAAGGAAGGATATTTGATTTATATTTATTGTTATAATTTTTGACAACTTTTTTGAAGCTTACTGGAGACAGCGGCTCACAAACTGCCTCAGGGTTTACTAAATCAGCCCCATCGATGTTATCCACCCTATCCATGTCTTAAATAGGTAGTAAAAGTGTCGATATTTGCCTGAAATTCAATTCATGAACGACAGTTTTTTGTATGTATTTTTGAATGATTTTTATTCTATTTTCAAACGTCATTAATAGGATTATTAAATTCGGATCAACACTGTAGCTATTTACTTAATAATATTATTATAGTGATCGAAATCTATTAAGATTATTAAAAACGGCTAAAATAATAATAGTCCGCAACAGTATTTTAGTAACAAGTTTTTTATGTATATAAATGAGACGTAGACATGGAATAAATGCTATACAAATACGTGCACTTATAAGAATACATGGAATATCAATGTATGAGAGAATACGGAATGAAGTGATTAGGGATAAATGTGAACTTATGACTGATATTTTAAATAAGATCAAGAAGAGCACTTTGAGGTGGTTTGGTCATGTAAAATAAGTGAAGACTAGCAAAATAAATACACGGTACAAATGTATGTGGAAGCTATGGTAGAAAAAAACTGAAAAAAATATGATTTGATCAAGTGAACGATATTTTGAAAGAAGAAAATGTTAAAAGTCAGAGAAATCATTGGAGTTGTATAAACAGGTGTATAAATGTACAAGCAGCAGGAGAACTACGAATAGGTGTATAATAGAAGGGTCGAAATATGTGTGTCACGATACATAAGAAATTCTAGTGTTCTCTTATCTCTTCCTACCCCGACAGGGAAAAAGCGTAATGGTATGT